>APFE030128337.1:0-16686 GCA_000404065.3 Pinus taeda | reverse complement strand
TTTGATTTCTGTGTTAGGGTGAAATCTTTGGACTTAAACAACTCTGTTTGTATCGGATTTGATTTCTGTGTTAGGGTGAAATATTTGGACTTAAACGACTCTATTTATATCATATGGATTCATTTAATATTTAAATTAGTACAACATGGATCTGATTTTTTCTTTTGACAGCTGAGTTTTTCAATAGATCAAGAGAACGATATGGATAGTCAATCAATATTTTCTGCAGTTCATTTACCTTTCGATGAAGTAACCACTCCTTTATGTTCTGCAGATTGTTCCCATTTATTATGAGAATGATCTTGAATTTGATGAAACTGAACAAGGAGTAGCATCCAGAGATCGTGGTTACTCCTTCCTTCTTGCTATTCAAGAAGAGCAATTTTTCCTTGCTCTCAACGACTTTTTTGTATTACTGTTTGAATCATTAGAGGAAATGAGTATTACAGTTTTCATGGTTAAAGGAGATATTTTGAAATGGTATGATGGGTTGTCCTTTTTAAATGATTTTTTTTTGTTTGAGAAGAGTGAAAGAAGAAACAATTGAGTAACCATCTAATGTAATGGTTATATTGGCAATTTTGTATCACTTGATAAAGAATCTTTTGTTTCAGTATAGTAGTTAGGTGTGATGAATAAGCTAAATAATATGAGAATCTTTTTTATAAGAGCATGTTTTCAAATTGCAGTATTGGTTGTTGAATTTTTCAACTTTAGTTTTAACCATTTATCAGTTTGATTTTCATTAGAGAATTTTACAGTATAGTTTGTAGTGTGTAGCCGTGAGTCCACATTTTATTTGTAATAAACAAGGAAAGTGTTGTGAGTGAGATCATCAACTTATTGATGGTTTCACAATTTTTCTTTAGAATAATTCACTGAAAATGGTGTTATCAACATTTATCATATGCAGAAAAATGATTAACAAAAAAATGTTGACAACAGGATTATCAACATTTTTCTGTAAAAATGGTGAGTTAAAAGACTCTGTTTTCTTGTACCACAACAATTTAGGGAATGGTTTCTAGACAAATGAAAATGAATTTTACTAAACGAAAAGAATTTTTTGTCCACAACAAACCCATTTAGAAAAAAATATCTTAGTTTTATAAGAACTATCATGGGTTTGTATTTTTTAAGGGATCACTAGACTTGTTTTTTAGGATTTTGTGAGGAAAAAGTTCATGGACACTTGTTGACTCGGATGCCACCACATCAAATTGGACATGTTGATCCTTATCTCTAACCATGACTCCAACAACAGCATGATCTTTAGATTCAGATAGGATTGGGAAGTTTTCTATATGCATGTATTTGATAAAGTACGTTACTATTTTTAGATTTTGTAATTAAGTTTTGCTAGAAACTTGTTTTAGTTTTGGCAGTCTTTCCTAAATTTATGAAGAATGACGAAGGGTTGGAATTTTATCAAAAAAGATATTTTCACTTTTGGTATATTTGAGGAGTCTTTAATATATTTGCATTTTTAATGAGCAATTTGTATGAAAGTCACGTGGTGTCATTTTTCCTCTTTGTAATACAAGCTTTCTTCCATGTCTGAAAATGTTAGTTTGTAAGATTGGATTTCATTTATGCTCCTTTCTTGTATTATCATCCATTAGTGTTTGTTATTTCATTGAGCTATAAACTCTGTCTCGTTTCTTTTTTCTTCTTCCAAATTCTCAAACATTAAAAGGATTTTTTGCTATCTTGATTTTTATAGTTTTCTCATTGGATCTGTAGCTTTACTTGTTTAGATCTAGACTCCATGCCCAATGGTGTGCCACCAGACTCAATTGCAAAAACCTACTAGGTTGACCATTCCTGAAGTGATAACAGAATAAATATTGAAGAAATAAAATTCAACTCATCCATTCCACTTTGATTAATTTTGTTGCAATATTGAAAAAATAATTATGTTATTAGTCGTTACTCTCAAGGGGTTTATAGTGACTTTAAAGGGTTGGAACACTCATCTAAATCCTGTTTTTCATTACCATACTCCTCTTGGACACCACATACTTCTCTCAAGTCTCGCCACTGAGATCATGTTTTCATGGTCAATGAAGGACACCGTCGGCATGAATTTTTGTACAAGATGGGCCTTTGAGGGGCGTTAAGCTTATCAAAATTCCTCACACATCCTTCATCTACCATCCTCTACCTTCATAACACCATCCTTTCCATTATAAGTATCTTGGATACAATCTTGTAGCACAACGAGGCAATCCTATAGTAAAACAAGGTTTCTTGTAGCAACTTGTAATAGTTGTATATCATTGCCCAAACCCAACCAAATTTTCTCTCGTTCTTAACTTTTGCATTTTTGAGATTTCATAATGATTCCCAACCTTTGAATCCATGATTGGGGAGACCTAAGGACAACTCTAGACCCATCCTTCGTCAACTGCAAGGACAAGACAACAAATAGAGCCAAAAAGCAAATTTTGAGATTTGAGTCATAATGAGTATTCTCTTATGTAATGACTAAAGATGATCTTTATAAGGTTAAATTCATCTTACACTTAGTGACAAGAAGGGAAAATATTAAACACAAATAGATTAGTCTTAGTTTTTGAATTTCCTAGTTATGTGTTGTAGACTAAATTTCTTCTTTCCAAATAACTTGTAATTAAATTAATGATTTACATTATGCAAGTAAAGTGATCATTTGATTGGTTTGCAAGTAGAGTAGCATGGTTTATTTATGAAACTAGTGGAGTGTTTCTATTTCCTACAGTTATAATTAGTTTCTTCACCTAATGTATGCCACTTTCATTTCTGCAATTAGGCTAATTATCCTTTCCTTGCACTTACGGTATGTTTTTACCTTTTCATAGAAATTCTCTTTGTAGTTAGCTAAATGACAGGTCTCTGCATGCCTTGATCTAATCAAATGGCTGAGTATCGCATGATTGGAACTTGACCTACTGTGCATATGTCGTTGTCACCTCTAAGTTTGTATGAACCTCAGGTTGATAATTCAAGTTGAGGATCTTAGGAGTTTTAACATTGTTGATGCAATACCATCTCTCATCACTTCTTGCCACCATTTCCATGGAGGTGTCCAAGTAGGTGTTGTTTCTATTTAGAGGTTGCTTGTTTTTTTCCCTTTCTATTTTGCATTAGTATTATTGATTTGGAATCTTTAAAAAAAATAGAAAGAGATAAAACTTAAAAAAAAATGGGGCTATCTATTTCATGCCTCGTAGTAGTAGGGATAGTCAAGGTAAATTCCTACCAAAAAACCCACCCCATCAAGTATCCAACCATATTTCTTCTTTGGTGACTATGAAATTCCTTCTCTGAGTATAGGGGAGTTAGAAAATCTTTTAGGTGAGGAACCTGGAATTTTTTAGGAAGGTATAGGGGAATAAGAGCCCACCTCACCTACCCAAACCATGGCTCAAAACAAAGAAAATGAGATATTTGGTATTCGAGAAAACAATGGGGGACCCAAAATGAAGAATATAAGTGTTGCTTCCCTTCCCTATTTCCATGGCCTAACCTGTGAGGAACCTGACACCTTCATAATTGAATTTCTTGTTTTATGTAGGACCTATGACTATACCTATGATTAACAAAAGATGAAGTTGTTTGCATCCACCTTCAAAGTTGTAGCCTTGCACTAGTTTATGGACTTACCTGGAGGAAACATCACTACATGGACCCATGTTCAGGAAGACTTTAATAAAAAGTATAGATATTACTATAGGTCCAAAAAAACAAAGGAATAAATATTTAGGATGAACCTAGGACCAAATGAATCTTTAGAGGAATATGAGGAAAGATTCCAACTCATTATAGGAGGACTAACTGTAGCCTTGACCTTAAGTCACTCATTCTAGATCTTCTTTAATGGATTGGGGAGGATGTAATGGAGACCCTTACCATGTTGTCCAGAGGAGACATCTACCCACTTCCTTATGATGAAATCAAGATAGTATTAAGGAATCATTCTAGGGTTACTAGGAAAACATGTAGGTCTAGCCAGGGACTAGTTAGTTCATCTCCCTCTAGATCAACTATCAAACATGAGATAGGTAGTATGTTGGAGGATTTCAAAAGTGAAATGTTGCACAAATTTTCCCTATAGATGGAAACTTTGTAGATTAAAAGGAATCAATAAGAAGTGGAAATGAAACTAGTTATCTATTACCCTAGATGCATTAAGATACATCCTAGAAATCAATGCCAATTGAATGTCATAAAAGTATGCTTTGTATGTGAGGAAAACCATGAAACCAACAAATGTCCCTCTCTAATAGGCCTGAAATTTGTGTACCAAGGGGACAGAAGGTTGTTCTAATCAAATCTTCTTCATTAACCAAAGGATGCCACAAGGTCCTTGAACATATCAATAGGGCATGGAAGGTACATGTTATCCTCCTTACCATACAATTCAAAATGCACATTTCAAGCCTTAGTACCCTTCATCTCATCCATAAAGGCCCATACCCTCTACTTGGCCTTATACCCCTCAATATCCTCCTCAACCTATCAACCCTTCTTTCTAGTCATATCCACCTCAATCTATTTAATGGGTAAACTCCTCACAACGATGGAGGCCTCAAACAACCCATCATCCTTCCTTAATGCCTCCCCCTCAACCTCACCCTCAAACAAAACTCCCTCACCATAACCCACCTCGGGAACCTCAAATGCCTACCCAACCCAATCTAAACCTAAATAATAATCATGCAAAATAGGTTTACAGTGTGGAGGCATCTTATCCTTCTTATGCTATGGAAATCCTACAGATCAACCTTCAATTTGGGAAGGTACTTCTGGATGCCCACCCACATTTTCCACCTGAAGATATTGATGAAGAGAAGGAAGCAAGTTCCCCTAAATCAAATACACTTCATTATCATGAAAGGTTGGTCCACCCTAAACAGCAAACCCCAGAAGAGGCTAAAATTTTGGGATAATTGAATAACTCGCATGTTAAAATACCTCTTCTCCACGACATCAAATATGTCCCCATTTATAATAGGCTTATCAAGGACCAGGACAAGAAGAAGAGATATCCACACTATCAATGTTGTTTGGAAGTTGTCTTATCTAGTGCTTGGGAGGGTAATCTCCCAAAAATACTTGGATCTTCATAAACCAGTAGTGGATGTGCACATATATATAAATATGGTCCCTAATACCTTGATTTAATTTGGTTCTTTAGTCATTGTGATGACTAATGAAACCATGTTGAAGCTCAACCTCCAAGGGGCCTTGAGGAATACCACTATAGTGGTGCAACTTGCGGATAGATCCATAATAGCTCTTGAGGGAGTTATTTAGGATGTGATGGCCTCCATTGACTCTTGGAAGTACCCAACTGATTTCCTTGTCCAACAACCCAAGACCAAGTTTAATGGCTACCCTCTCATCCTAGGAAGACCTTGGTTATCCACTAATGATGCCTACATTAGTTGCAAGGTTGGGAACATGACCATTAAGAATGGGCATCTATCAAAAACAACTTGCGTTGTATCCTCCTACTTAACCTTCTATTGAGCATGACTTTCCATTGTGGTTAGTGAATGATGATGACGATAATTTATCATGCATCCGCCTACCTGAGACTAGACATTGTTGTAGGAGGGAGCTAAGTTACGAAGATGACCTTATTGACCATATATTACAAAATCATCCTCCCACTATCATTCCAGTTGATGAACTTATGCACTAATCTGAGAGTAACCCATGGAATGATCTGTGATCTATTAACCTGTCTCTACACCTTGCCAAGTTTTTTGAAGTTATCCCATCTATAAAGCTAAAGATCAACTCCTCTCTCTTAGCTGAGTAGGAAGAAAATTATGCAATTTTCTGAGGCAGCACCCAAATTCTTTTGCTTACGACTATAATGAGATTAAAGGTGTGCATTCCTTAGTTTATACTCATCATATCCACTTCAAATAGGGATGTAGGCCTATGCGTCAACCACAAAGAAGGATGAATCCAACTCTTAATGACATTGTGAATGAGGAATTACAAAATATACTCAATGCAACATTTATACGCCCCATTTTAGATAGTGAGTGGGTGTCCCCCCTCTTTATGGTCCCCAAGAAAAATGGGAAGTTGAGGATCTTTGTTGATTGTCTAGAACTTAACAACACTATACAGAAGGACCACTTCCCTTTACCTTTTATTGAGGAAGTCCTAGATGGCCTTGCAATGAAGAGATTATTTTACTTCCTAAATGGATTTAGTGGGTACAACCAAATATAGATCAGCCCTAAGGACCAAGACAAGAGAACATTCACATGTCATTGGGATAGCTTTATTTATAGGGTCCTTCCATTTAGTTTGTTCAATGACCCTGCCACCCTCTGGAGGGAAGTTATGAGTATCTTGAATGACCTTGTTCATGACATTGTTGAGATATACATTAATGAATTCACCCCTTATGGTTGTAATTTCCAAGAAGATATTTCTAACCTATGTAAAGTCTTAAACAAATGAATGGAGATGAATCTCTCGTCAAGTCCCGAGAAATGTGAATTTTTTATGAATGCATGGATTGTCCTAGGTCATTTGATATCTAAGGAGAGGATACAGGTTTATCCCAACAAAGTTTCCAACATTAAAAGGATCCATATCCCTAAAAACCAAAGAGATGCTAGAAGGTCCCTTGGATTGGATAGGTACTATAGAAGGTTCATTAAGGACTTTAGTAACTTCACTTCACCCTTGTTTGGACTATTGGCTAAAGATTCAAATTTTTGCTAGATAGATAAATGTCAAGAGGCCTTTCAAGTGTTGTAGGAGAGGTTGACCTCTCCACTTATCATTAGGGGTCCCAATTGGGAATTCAATTTCCATATCCACACAAATGTATCAGGTAAAGTTGTAGGTGAATGCTTAGGACAAGTGGAAGACAAATTTCCCTATGTTATTTGCTTCATCAGTAAGACCATTTCTAAAGTAAATCTAAATTAGATAGATATTTAAAAATAGCTTCTCACTCTAGTACACTCTTTGAACAAGTTTAGGCACTACATTACTTGATATCAAACATTTTTCCACATTAATAATGTAGCCATTAATTATTTAGTGAATAATCTTGATGTGAATGCTAGGATAATTAGATGGTTGATATTATTGAAACAATTTGATTGAACTATTATTTACAAACTAGGGAAAGAGAATGTGGTTGCCTACAGGGAATGAGGATATGGTAGATGATTAACTTCTAGATGGAAAACTATTTTCCATATTGGTGTTATCTCCTTGGTTTAGGGATATAAAAAACGACAATGTTTCTTGGAGATTCCCCCCTAATCTATCATCGAGGGAGAAGAGAAATATTATTAGGAAGAGTTCCTCATTAAATTGGATTGGGGGAAATATTTTCAAGTTGGGGAAAGACATGATTTTGAGAAGATCTGTAAGAGAGGAGGAGGTATTTGACATCGTCTTAGCGTGTCATGGTGGACGTTGTGGAGGCCACTTTGCTGCTAAGAGGCAAACCTTCAAAGTTCGACTAGTTGGTTACTACTGGAAAACTTTACATCAGGATGCTAGGAGGTACACCATCAGATGTGATCAATGCCAAAGTATGGGAAATCCCACACCTAAGATGAAATGCCCCTACATCCTCAAGTGACCCGAGAGCCATTTGCGAAATGGGGTATTGAATTAATTACACGCATTGATCCCCCATCAGGATAGAAGAAGTATATCATTATGTACATTCATTACATAACTAAATGGGTTGAATAAAATGTAGTAAAGGAAACAACCAAGCAGAAGGTGGTTGAATTTTTTAGGGAGAGCACCTTCTACAAGTTTGATTTTCTAAGGGAGTTGGTCATCGATCAAGGGACACAATTCACATCAAATATGATTAAAGACATCATTAACCAGTAACATATCAAGCACAAGACATCCAATGGCTATCACCTGAAGGTAAATTGAAAGTGGAGGTAACAAACAAAGCCTTGGAGAACATTCTGACCAAGGTTGTTAGTAGCAGCAAAAATGACTAGGCAGACAGACTTATAAAATCCACTTGGGCTTGCAATACCACTTGGAAGACCACCACTAGATTTACCCCATTTGAATTAGTATATGGAAAGAAAGACCTATTTTCCATTGAATTTGAATACAATACGCTAATGATGGAAGCTTAGTTAGACTTAGACCTCACTACAATAGACTAAGGGAGGGTTCTCCAGCTCAATGGTTAGAGGAATTCAGATTACAATCTCTCCTAACATTAACGTGGTTCAACTACAAAGGAATATTTGGAATGATAAACACATTAGGGAAAATGATTTTAAATAAGGTGATTGGGCCTTGTTGTATGATTCAAGTTTCAAGAATTTCAAAGGAAAATTAATGACAAGATGGTTGGGCCCTTATTGAGTGGAAAAATGTCATGAGAATGGGTCTGTAAAAATGAGAACAATCAATGAGGTAGGCTTCCCCTTGATTGTCAATGGTTCTCGATTAAAAGTGTACAAAATACATTTTTCCAAAGATGTGTTTATTAGTTCAATTAGAAAGGAGATGAATGTGATTGGGAGGCTCATATCCCTTAGTTCACCAAGCTTCTTCGAAAACCTCCATGAAGAATCTAAGGAAAACTTTAGAGTTGAAAAGCTCTATGAGGAAACTTAAGAGAAAAAATGATGAAAATATCCCCAGATGAAAACCCCCTCTGAGGCACTTGGTGTGCACATGTAGATTGAAAACCTTTGCAGACGTAGTTTGCATGCCTCAAAAAGCAAGGAAGAAAAAAATTTAATAAAAACACAATGAGGAGTCCTTCAATTTTGCTAACATATTTCTTTCGCAGGACTCGAGAGAGTCAAGGGGACAATAGTTCAAGGAAGAGATTCCACAATCTATTTCTTCATTCCCTCAGCCTAACGACTGTACTTCCATCATCATTTATGCATCTCCCTACATCTCTCCATCACCTAGGAAGAAAATGCACCCATTTTTTCCTTAATCCTACAATGTTATACAATTCTCTTGAATTGGTACAGGAATGTCTTGAATTGCTACACGATCCTCTAGAAATGCTACAAGATTCAAATCCACTTAGAAAAATTGGTCAGAAGTCATATTTTTACTTAGTAAATGTTAGGAGAGGTCCACCCAACTTCCTTCACCTTTCATCTACTCGATTTAGCTAATTCCATCCTCAAGATTCCTCCTATGATGATGAAAATTGTAGGTTTTAACCCTGTAGAGAAATTACTTGCATACAAATACTAAAAACAAAAAATAAACAATGATGAGAAAATAAAACATAAAATAGTTATACACGGAGATTTTCCCTTGGATCCAAAAGCCGGGACTACCATATTTATGTTTCATTATATTCCTTTCTATATATATATATATGCTGAAGCATCCATAAACCCCAATATGTTAACCATGATTATAACATAAATGTAGTTACCTTAACTCGATCTAAAAAATATCATGGGTACAAAACCATCATTCCAAAAACCATGTGCAAAAACCATGCACAAAATCATACGTAGGTCTGCCCACCTAATATAGGGTCCAATTATTTTCTCAGGGTTCTACTCTATACCTTGTTCCATCTGGCCAAACAAACAGGGGGGACGATCTCCCCTAGTGTAACCCCCCGTACCTGTAATTGGTTTTGGAAATAATATAACGTACACCCAACATTCTTCCACTTCTTGTTTTCTTCTCCACATAGGGGGTTACATGAGAGCTTAGTCAGTGGTCTACCCCTACAATGCTTATTGTTTCTCTACACCAAGAAAACTTCTCAGAGCTCACAAACTTCATCAATGCATCTGTAGCATTCTTCAAAGTGTCCACCTTTACCAGCAACATCTTTTTGTCTCCATATCTGTCACAAAGTGATATTTAACATCAATGTTCTTTGTATTTGAATGATAAGAAAGATTCTTTTCCAAGAGAAATGTAATTTGGTTGTCCGAGTCAACCCTTATGTAGTCTTTGCAACCAAACTACTTCCTTTCTTGCATGAGTGGCTACCATGTATTTTTCCTTTATAGCTAAAAGTGCCACTATAGACTATATATTTCTCATCCAATTGAGTGCACCTCCAAATACGTTAAACACATACCCACTTGTAGATCTCCTTTGATCCAGATTTCCAACTTAATCTACTTCAATAAAGCCACATATGTCCAACAATCTATTCAACTTGGTCTTCCTTGATAACATAGATCATAATCACAAGTGCCACAAAAATACCGGAATACCCACTTCACTGTTGTCCAATGCTCCCTCCCTAGTTTTGACATAAACTCATTCAATTCTCCCACTACATGTGTAATTTCTAGTCTAGCACATACCATTTCATACATCACGCTACCAACTACACTTTTGTATGGAACATGGGACATGTCCTCTTCCTCTTCTTGTGTCTCGGTACATTGGTTAGCATATAACTTTACACCTGCAAGAATATCGACCTTAACCAGTTTACTATTCTGTAGAGTAAGCCTTTGATGTATTGTCTTAACATACTTCCTTAGGTTTAACCAGAGCTTCCTCTTTGTCTGATCTCATTTAATTTCCATGCCCAAAATATAGTTCGCAACACCAAAGATACAAGACCAAATAAATAACACCATCAACATTTAATTTAAAATACATGCAGTGATCTGCTTTGCTTTTGGTGAAGCCAAGTCAACATCTAAATGTATCAAATTTATGATACCATATCCTTGGTGATTGTTTTAACCCATAAAAATATTTTTTTCACCTACATACTAGTTATTTCTTACCCTTCACCATAAAGCCTTTAGGTTGCTTCATGTTTATCTCTCTTTCTAGATCCCCATGAAGAACTTTTGTCTTCACATCCATCTATTCTACATCAAAATCAAAGCAGAAGCAAAAGATAAAAGTAATCTAATAGAAGCTACCTTGGAAACAAGAGATAAAATATCACCAAAATCAATTCACGTCATGTTGAAATAAGCTTTTGCTACCAACTGAGATTTTTATTTATCCACCTTTCCTTCTAATTTCGTCTTCTTCTTAAACACTCATCTTCTTCTGATGGGTTTCCTTCTAGTTGGAAACTCCACCAAATTTTAATCCTCAATATTCCCCAAAGATGTCATTTCATCAACCATGACCTATATCCATAGTTTTCCATCCTCTGAATCTACTACCTCCTTGACAGTTCAGGGATCATCATTAGTAATAGATAGAGAAAAATTTGAATAGAAAGTAGATGGACTATACCTTTTTGGCTGCCTTCTTTCTCTAACTGATCTTCTCACAACTGGAATTTGTGGCTCTTTGTCATCTGATTCGCGTTCTGTTATAGAGTCTGATTCTTCCTCGTTTATCTAAAACTATATCTTATGAGTTTCCTTTAGTAGGAATTGTTGTTTAATAACATAGTTCACCTTTCTAAACACCACATCTTGGTTGTACACAACATTCCTTGTTTCTGGCTTCCAAAGCTTATAACCTTTTAAACCATCCTATACCCAATAAAGATGAACCTTTCATATTTACTATCCAACTTGGTTCTTTTCTCCTTTGGAACATGTGCATATGCATCACAACCAAATACCCTCACATGTGAGAGATAAGCTTCCTTACTAGTCCATACCTCATGCGGAGTCTTATCCTCCAACATTGAAGAAGGTAGTCGATTAAATGGGTAACATTCAGTATCCATCGCCTTTACCCAAAATTCATGTCCTAACTCGACACCATTGAACATGCTTCGTGTCATTTCCATCAATGTCATGTTCATTCTTTATAAAACTATATTTTTCTAAGGTGTGTATGGAGTAGTATTCTTCCTCACTGTACCACACTTCTTACAAAACTCATCAAATTCCTTCATGCAAAACTCTCCACCATTATCTGTCCTCGACACCTTTATCTTTTGTTTTCTCTTTACCTCTCTAAACACCACATCTCGGTTGTACACAACCTTCCTTGTTTCTGGGTTCCAAAGCTTATAATCTTTTAAACCATCCTTATACCTAATAAGTATGCACCTTTCAAATTTACTATCCAACTTGGATCTTTTCTCCTTTGGAACATGTCCATATGCATCAAAACCAAATACCCTCAGATGTGAGAGAGAGGGTTCCTTACTAGAGTCCATACCTCATGTGGAGTCTTATCCTCCAACGTTGATGAAGGTGATCGATTAACCAGGTAACATGTAGTATCCACCGCCTCTAGCCAAAATTCCTATCCTAACCTGACACCACTGAGCATGCTTCTTGTCCTTTCCATCAACTTCATGTTCATTCTTTCTACAATTCTATTTTTCTAAGGTGTGTATGGAGTAGTATTTTGCCTTGCTATACCACACTTCTTATAGAACTCTTCAAATTCCTTCTTGTAGAACTCTCCACCATTATTTGTCCTCAACATCTTTATCCTTTTTGTCTCTTCACCTCTCTAAACACCACATCTCAGTTGCACAGAACCTTCCTTGTTTCTAGGTTCATAATCTTATAAACTTTTAAACCATCCTTATACCCAATAAATATTCACCTTTCACATTTACCATCCAACTTGGTTATTTTCTCCTTTGGAACATGTACATATGCATCACAACCAAATACGCTTAGATGGGGGAGAGAGGATTCCTTACTAGTCCATACCTCATGTGGAGTCTTATCCTCCAATGTTGAGGAAGTTGGTCGATTAACCACATAACATGCAGTATCCACTGCCCCTGCTCAGAATTCCTGTCCTAACCCAACACCACTGAGCATACTTCTTGTCTTTTCCATCAATGTCATATTCATTATTTCTGCAACTCTATTTTTTTTAGGTGTGTACGGAGTCGTATTTTTCCTTTCTGTACCACACTTCTTATAGAACTTTTCAAATTCCGTCTTGCAGAGCTCTCCACCATTATCTGTCCTCAACACCTTTATCTTTTTCTTTGTCTGGTTTTCCACTAGAGCCTTAAATTCTTTAAACTAGTCAAAGACTTCATATTTTTTCCTCAGGAAATATGTCCATGTATCCCTTGAGAAGTCATCTATAAATGATACATAGTACACAGAATTACCAAGTGATGGAACTGAAATAGGTCCAAAAACATCACTGTGCACAAGCTCTACTGTCATTTTCATCCTCTTAGCATGAGAGGGAAAAATCACCTGATTCTGCTTCCCATATACACATTGTTCACAAGAATCGAAATCCAGAGAGAAATTAGACGTCCTTATACCATATCATTACCATGAAGTATTTTAATGCATTCTCTCTAATATTTCCAAGCCTTTGATGCCATAACATGGTATTTTCTCTAGAGACCACTACATATTTTGCTCCACTTTTAGGAAGCACATATTGTTGCACCCGTCAATAACATTACTACCTGGAAGCTTGTACAATTCTCCAATCTCAACTTCGCACGTCAATACTGGTGCTTCTTGAACCATCTTGCAGGTATCTTTGTTGAGCATTGTTTTTACACCTACATCATCCATCTTGCTTACAGAAATCATAATTCTTTCCAATTTGGGAATATGAATAACACCCTGAAGTGTTTTAATCGTTCCACCATGCAACTTCAACATGAATTTTCCATGTCCAATGATTCTACCCTTCATGTCATCCCCTAAGAATACATCACCAACATCTTATTTCTCATACTCATAGACCCACAACCTGTGGGGAGTACTTGAAGAATAAGAGAAATACACATCCCCACCTTCATCTTAGGTGTTTTTCACCTTTCAAGGAGCATCATCACATCCCTCCCCTTTCTTAGGAGCTTTGGATATATAGTCCTTTTTGTAGTGCCCTTAGTTTTTGCATTTCCAACATAGTTTTACATGTTTTCTTAGAGATTTAGATCTCCCTTTAGATTTATATCTCCCACTCCTGGGCTTATTTTTCTTTTCTCAAACTGTCCTTGTATAGACAAGACATCTCCATTCTAGCTCTCCATATTTTTTGTCTCATCTCCTTCAACATCAAGGATGAAACTATTTCATCAAACTTTAAGGTAATTGTATTGCTACCTATTGCAACAACCAGACTATCCCATGAATTGTTGGGTGTGCGTTATATTCTTTCCATGACTATCACATGCGCAGGGGGTCATAAGGGGGTCGATAGCCCCCCCTGTATGTTGCATTGGGCACAACAGGGGGGTCACAGGGGGCAACTGCCCCCCCTGTCGTGGGGTATGTAGGGGGGTAGTAGTCCCCCTACATGAGCTCTAACATAGTGCCCCAAGATTTTTCTTTTTGGACCATATATTTGGTAGGCAGACCTACCTATGGTTTTGTGCATGGATTCCGCACATGGTTTGCGACATCATGGTTCTTTGTCTATGGTTTTTTGTAGATCTGATCAAGGAAACTACAGTTATGTTCTAATACAGGGTTAATGGATGCTTCAACATGTATATATATGTATTGTAACATTGAAAGGAATATAATGAGAAATCAATCTGGTAGTCCCTATTTTGGGATCCAGGGGAAAATATCTATGTATATATATTTTATGTTTTATGCTCTCACTATTGTTTATTTTTTGTTTTTAGAATTCATATGCAGATAATTTACATATGGGGCTAAGACGTACATTTGGTATCAGAGATGTGTTGGCTTTAAGGGGACACCCTTTGTTTTGAGGAATTTTTCTCGGGCCTATGGTTGACCCTATTCAATGGGAGATCTGTAGGATCAATTCTTGTGGTGAAAGAAGATGGTGAGTAGTGGAAATATAGAGATTGAGACATTTAATGGTAAGAGTTTTGCGTTGTGGAAACTAAGGATGGAGGATATGTCAGTGGATAAAGATCAGTGCATCACAGTAGATCCGGGTACTAAACAAACAGAAATGTCAACTGAAGACTGGGAAAAGTTATATCAGAAGGAAAAGACCACAATACAGTTGTGTGTCTCAGATTCAGTATTGTTGAATGTATCAGGGGAAGATTTGATGAAGGCTTTGTGGGACAAGGCAGGGACTTTGTACAAATCTAAGTCTCTGGTGAATACATTATTCCTATGGAAAAAGTTTTATAACTTGAGGATGAACGATGGAGACTTGGTGACAAAGAATCTAATAGCCTTTAATGTTGTGGTAAGTCAATTATTATCTATTGGTATTAAAATTTCAAATGAAGATAAACACATTAGTTTGTTGTGTTATCAACTAGATTCGTGGGATAGTCGAGTTGTTGCAATAGGTAGCAAAGTAACTGCCTTGCAGTTTGATGAAATAGACTCATCCTCAGTCTCAGAGGATATGAGACAAAAAATATGGAGGGCTAGAATGGTGATGCCTTGTCTGTATGATGACAATCCCAGAATAGAAACAAAAATAGTCCTCAAATGGGAGATTTAAATCAAAGATCTAAATATCTAGGAAAACTTCTAAAGGTGAGCTGGAAATACAGAAAGGAAGGGCACTTCGAAAGGGACTATAAATTGAAAGCTCCTAGGAAAGGAAATGGATATGATGATTCTCCTTTTGGAGACGTAAGAACCACCTCAAATGAAGGTGGGGTTATGTAGTTGGCTTCTTCTTCAAGTACACATGTAGATCATGGGGCATGATTGATTGACTCAATTTCACTTCACTCCCCATAGAGAGTGGTTCTGCGAGTATGATAAATATGATGGTGGTGATTGATCCTTAGGGGATGATAGGAAGGTTAGAATCATTGGTCACAGAAAATTCAAGTTGAAGTTGCAAGGTGGAAGGATTAGAACACTTCTAATTGTGCTGTGTAATCCTACATTGGCTAGAAATCTAATTCTATAAGCAAGTTAGATGATGCAGTTGTAAAAATAGTGTTCAAGAAATATAAGTACGAGATGGTTTGGGGAGAACTGGTATTGATGAGGGGAGTACAGACTGGAACTTTGTATAAGCTTCAAGGTAGGATTGTTATTAATGGGTGCAATAGTTCTATGGTTCCTAAAAGTGGAGCAGAAAATCCAGTGGTCTCTCGAGAAAAGATGGTGCTATGGCATGAAAGGCTTGGACATATTGGAGAGAAGGGAATTTGAATACTTCATGGTAATGGTATGGTAGAAGGTATGTCTAATTTCATTCTAGATTTTGATTTCTATGAAAATTTTGTATATGGGAAGCAAAATCACGTGAGTTTCCCCTCTGGTGGTAAGAGCATGGAACAAATATTAGAGCTTGTGGATAGTGATGTGTCCGGACCTGTGTCGGTTCCATCACAGGGTAAGTTTGTTTATTATGTATAATTTACAAATGAATTCTCAAGGAATACATGGATATATTCCTCAAGAATAAATGTGAAGTCTTAGACATATTTAAAGAATTTAGGGCTCTGGTGGAAAACCAGACAAAGAAAAAGATAAAGGTGTTGAGGACAAATAATGGTGGAGAGTTTTGCAAGAAGGAATTTGAAGATTTATGTAAGAGGTGTGGTATAGAATGAAAAAAGACTACTCCATACACACCATAGAAAAATGGAATTTTAGAAGCAATAAAAAGGGCATTGATGGAGAAGGCATGAAGCATGGTCAATGGTGTGAGGTTGATGAGCTTCGGTATTGCAACAAGAATCCTACAACTCTAAAGGCTATCGACTTTAAATTATGAATCTGGGATTCATATAAACTTAAGAGGTATCAGCACTATATGTGCAGCATATAATGTGTTCTTCCTTTGATGTTATGATGTAATTGAGTGTATCTACTAAAGCCAAATCTAAACTAATTGCAGAAAATG
>APFE030128331.1:0-22803 GCA_000404065.3 Pinus taeda | reverse complement strand
GCGCGCAGATCAACGGTCCAGATCAACTACCAATATCACATCTCATTGAACCAAAGGGAAGTTAAAACGTGTGCATGTTGAATACCCACAGACCGCAGGATTGAGAGATCTCATCATCTAATAGATATCGAGTGCTAAAGTAATTGGACTTTAATTAAGAAATCAGACTTGAACTTTAATAGATTAGGATTTTATAATTAGGTCTGCAAAGTTGGTTAAGTGTCAGGCAAGTTTTTCACCCGAAATCATTGTGGACTGTCGAATCCACTAAGTGTAGATCAACAACAAAGGACTGTCGTGCAAGTTTTGTTTGATCAAGAAGACATCAGCCATCGATCTGATGGCAGAAGACCAACGACGAAGATTCAATCGCATCACAACATGGCCAAAGGAAGGACTTATCAAGAGCTCGAGACATTGCGATATGTGATCGCTGATCACAATATCGCATCCCAACAATACAAAGGAGCATGGCCTATGCCACATGCGACATGCGATAAAGCCAGACCCAACTGGAATTATAGATGTAGATGTATAAAATTTGAAGCCTAATAATAAGCATTTTTCCTATGTATTTCTGTGTATTCGCGCTATGGACCAAATACAAAGGGATTATGACCATAGCGCTTGTGACTTAAAATAGCAATACAACAATGGACCTGATAGGATTATAGGTCAGATTCAATATCATTTAAAGTCCAGCTTGGTAAAAAATCTCACTATTCAGGTGTATTTCTCTATGTAAACAGAGAAACGCATTCACGAGGATTTCACCTGCACTGATGGTCCTTTACATTTGAAAACAGATGACCACCATACCTTAGATCATTTTGCAATGATTGTTAAACGCTCAAGAAGGAGATGAAGGGACAATGGCCAGGAACCAGAGATCCCAAAGAGGGAAGGCGAATAGATAGGGCCGAGGGTCTTAAAAGTCATTCAATGGCAGCACAGAAGAGGGGGATAGATAGAGAAAAGGAGAGCAAAAGAAAGCAGAAGGCAGAGAGCAAGAGGGAGAGTCTATGCACTCTTTTAGACTTGAGGATTTTGAGCAAATCCCTGTTGTTTTGTCACTATTGTGTTGAGACTCTATTTGAGCTCACACTTGTAATCATCTACTCTTGAAGACATAATATAGAGGTTGACATTGAAAGCCGGACCAGGAGACATAGCCAGGAAGCTTGGTGAACTCCTTGATTATTCGATGTGTTGATGTGTGTGTCTTATGTTTTCTGACTGCTAATTGTCTATATTATTTGCAATCTTTTCAATCCATTGCACTAAGTAATATAGGCATTCTTGCACATGAGTCTGTAATACCTTAATATTGATTTAAGATCTCATTTTCAGATCAAGTGGTATCATAGAATTTGGTTTTGGTTTTGTTAAGGTTAGACAAGCTTGTGCTAGATTTTGAATGCTAACTAGATTAAGGCTTAGACTAGGAGAATGAGAACTTGTTGAGGCTAATCCAGAGATTGGAAGAGTCTATTCTTAGAGGAAAATGACAAAAGAAACTCCATTGGGACCAGAATCTCATTTCATGGATAGTTTTATGGCCATGTGAGGCATGGTGGAAGAGATGTATTTGGAGTTTAAGAAGGGTCGAGGTGAAAGCACTTCAACACCCAAACCAGACAAAGGAGAAGAGGAACCTTTTCTAGTTGCCCCTCTAGAAGGCAAAGGAAAATGAGAAATGCCTTCTCCACCATCTCCTACATCATCACCTTCATCACCCTCATCATTTTCTTCACATAAAACTAGCCCTGATAAGAAAAAGAAGAAAACTTTTATGATTAAATTAGATGTGAAGTTTGATTTACCAATTTATGATGGAGAACTAAATGTAGAAAATCTAGATAATTGGATAAGGAAGATTGATGTATATTACAGGGTACATAACGTTGATTCAGAAAGGAAGAAGATTCAGTTGGCTAGCCTTCGACTTGGAGGAACTACACTAGTATGGTGGGAAGGAAGGACACAAGCTAATCTGCAAAAACATGGCAAAATCATTTCAACCTGGAATGAATTCATTTCTTCTATCAATCATCTTACATGCAGCAGGGAATGATGAGTTGGAAAATTCTTCGTCAGTTGAAGGGTCAAAGTGTACAGAGTTATACTCAGAATTGAGAAAGGGAGCTTTAACTCTAGGTATATCATTACACTCACCTGAGACTTTATTGAAGTACATAGGTGGTCTTCATAGCTATTTAAAGCTTACTATTCTCATGTTTAATCCCACTAGCTTAGATGATGTATCAGTTCAAGCCACACATCTAGAAGCTAGAGGTAAGAATGTAAACCTAGATGTTGGGGGATCATCCAAATATTCTATAAGCAAGAGCAAGGAAAAGAATAAACTACAATAGAAGGGGAGGAAAGCAAACATTGTATAGAAGGATAAATCTGCATGCACTCATTGCAAGAAAGAAGGACACGATGAGGCACACTGTTGGATTTTGCATCCAGAATAGAGACCTAAGAAGTTCAGTAGAAGGAAGAAAAAGAATGTTGTTGCTATTCAGAAGGACTTGGGATCAGATTCAGGCAACGAAACGACAGTTATAGCCACAAGTATTAAAGGTAAAGATTTTGAATCAATCACAAGTAAATTTGATTTCTGAAACAATTGTAAAGAAGTTGGGATTACAAACAAAACCTCATGAAAAGCCATATCCATTAGGTTGGGTGTGTGATAAAACAAAGCTACAAGTAATGAGACAATGTAAACTTAGGTTTGCTATTGGATCAACATTTGTAGATGAGGTTGAGTTAGATATATTTCCACTGGATATATGTGGTATTGTTTTGGGAAGTCCATACTTGTATGATAGGAAAGTTATTTTCTATAGAGCTGAAAATAAGTGTCAACTCACTAAAGATGGAATATAATACATTGTAAGAGCGAATAAACTCAAAGATAACTATTCTCTCATAAACTTAGGATAGATGAAAAGAATTGTAAATTCAAGTGAGAAATTTTTACTAATGGTTGTAAAGGCAAAGGATCCTGAAAAATCCAATGCATTTGAAGGCTGTGATTCTAAACAGAAAGCTGAATTAGTTAAAGTTGTGTCAGAGTATGATGTTCTATTTCAAGAATCAAAATGTCTGCCACCCAAGTGAGAAATAGTACATGGTATTTATTTGCAGAAAGATGCTCCATTACCTAACATTGGAATGTACAGGTTTTGAGCTTTAGAGAATGTAGGGATAAAGCAGTAGGTACAGAAGTTGCTCAATAAAGGGTTTATATAACCAAGCACATCACCATGTGGATCTCCAATCGTGCTAGTGAGAAAGAAAGATGGTTCATAGAGAATGTGCATTTATTATAGAACACTGAATAAAAGAACGATCAAGAATCGTTATCCTCTTCCTCGTATTGATGATTTATTAGATCAATTGAAAGAAGAAGTTTACTTTTCTAAGTTAGACTTGTGAAGTGGTTATCATTAGGTTAGAGTTATAGAACAAGATGCATGGAAGGCTAATTTCAAGACAAAGTAAGGAATATATGAATGGTTAGTTATGCCTTTTGGCTTAAATAATGCTCCTACTACATTTATGAGAGTTATGAATGATGTACCCAGACCTTTTATTGATAATTTTGTAATTGTTTATTTAGATGACGTTCTTGTTTTTAGTAAGACATGGGAAGACCATGTGAAGCATGTAAAGTAGACTTTAAATGTTTTAAAAAGAGAAAATCTCTATGTAAAACTATCAAAATGTGAATTTGGCAGAACATCTTTAAATTATTTGGGTTATATGGTAGTGGGTGGTGAATTGAAGATAGATCCCTCTAAGGTTGAAGTCATTGTGAACTAGCCTAAACCCAAATCTGTTACAGAGCTTAGGAGTTTCCTAGGGGCATCACAATACTGAAGAAAGTTTATTACTAACTTTTCTTTTATTGCAGCTCCATTACATGCTTTAACGGCATTGAAACAAGTATTTCAATGGGGAGGCAAACAACAAAAAGCCTTCGACACCTTAAAAGAGAAAATCAATACAACACCAGTACTAGCACTGCCATATATTCAACATCCATTTGAGATTAAGACAGATGCCAGTGACTATGCCATGGGACTAGTGTTGATACAACACAGAAAACCCATATGCTATCATTCTGATACATTTACTTCTACAGTAGTTAATTATCCCACATATGATAAATAATTGTATGCATTAGTACAAAGTGTGAAAAATTGGAAACATTACCTAATGGGTAAAGAAACAATCATACATACAGATCATCAACCACTTCAATATTTGCGCTCACAAACTAAATTGCAGCAATCAAGACATTATAGATGGATGGGTTTTCTACATCAATTTCATCTTGTCATCAAATATAAGAAGGGCATACACAATAAGGTTGCAGACATGTTATCGAGACCAATCATAAATGCATCTACTATACTTAAGCATAACTCAGTAATGCATGAAAGTTACATTGAACAATATGCTCAAGCTGTAGATTTTAAGGATGTATATGCAACTTTAAGTCATGGAAAGCAAGTACAAGAATTGGATTATTATGTAAAGGACCAGCTCTTATATGATTTGGGAAAGTTATGTATTCCACAAACTGAAAGAGTTAACATAATTCAAGAAGAACATAATTCTCTTATATCAGGTAATTTTGGTGTAAGTAAAATAGTTTCACAATTGCAAAGGTTCTGTTATTGGCCAAGAATGCATGAGACAGTTTCTAGATATATCAAAGGGTGTACTATGTTTGCTACAAGCAAGCCCAATAATAGAAAATTAGGCTTGTACACTCCACTTCCAATTCCTTCTCATCCTTGGGAAAGTGTTTCCATGGATTTTGTTGGGGGATTTCCAAAATCTAGGAAAGGTCGTGATTATTTGTATGTTGTTGTGGATAGGTTCAGTAAAATGTGTATTTTGATACCTTGTAACAGGCAGGTTACAACTGGACAAACAACAAAGTTGTTCTTTTAGAATGTATGGGTTCATTTTTGTTTACCCCCTTGTATTATATCTGAATGAGACTCTTGATTTGTTGGGAATTTTTGGTCAAGTTTATGGGAGTTGATGGACACTAGGTTGAAGAACAGCACAACATTTCATCCACAAACAGATGGTCAGACAGAATTGGTCAATGGGGCAATGATCCAGTTGTTCAGAGTCTATTGTAGAAAGCATCCCAAGCTTTGGGATGAGAATTTGTGTTATGTGCAGCATGCTTACAACCATGCCAAGCACTCTTCTACTCAGACATCTCCTTTTGAGACTTGTTTTGGTTTTATACCAAAGTCTCCCTTGGATTTTGTCTTTGGTAAAGACATAGCAATTGATGGACACAATGATATGGACAAAGCAACCAAGTTCATTGAACAAATCCAAGGAATTCACCAGGTAGTATAGGAACAACTTGAAAGAAGTCAAGCCAAGTATAAGGAAATACATGACAAGCATCGAGTTGAGCATAGTTTTCAAGTTGGTGTTCAAGTCTGGTTGCACATCAACAAAGACAGAATGTAGGGTGAAGGTAAGAATCTAAGACCAATAAGGTATGGACCTTTCAAGATACTTGATAAAAATGGTGAAAATGCTTTTCGCCTTGATTTTCCAGCTTATATATAGATCTATTCAATCATTAATGTAGAAAACTTGAGAGTGTATGAACATTCATTGATTGAAGATCATGAAGAGCAAAGTAAGTTGCCTTCTATTAGGGATTTTTTGCCTGAGTATCTCAATGAGTTACAGGAGGACATAGTTCTAGACAGAAAGGTAAGAACTACGTGTCAAGGGGATGTTGAGTACCTGAAAGTGGGACTCAAAGGTTCAAATCCAAGCAGAGCTCGATGGATGGAAATTGGAAAAGTGAGGGCACAGTATCGTCACTTACTCAAATGCTAAAACCAACTTTTGGTGGTCCAAAAGCTTGTCAGTGGGAAGGTGTGATCCAAAATGGATCTTAGAAAAACCTCTTAAGTCTTTAATTGTATTTAAAATGGGAAAATATGTTTGAAAGTCCCTTAAAGAATTATCGCATCGCAACCTTTTATCGCACTGGAGAAATATATGTTTAAACCATGAAAAACAGAACTGTTGCATTCCATATATATCTATATAATATTATATATATATATTATATATATATATTATATATATGACAATGGACCTTCATTATCGCATCTGGGAAAAACCAAATCGAAGTGTTAAAAGATCGTGGCCTTGAGGAATTGCGACAACGATCAACACGATTTAACGAGAACCATTAATCAAGCGCACACATCAATGGTCCAGATCAACTACCAATATCGCATCGCATCGAACCAAAGGGAAGTTAGAACGTGTGCATGTTGAATACCCACAGACCACAGGATCGAGAGATCTCATCATCCAATGGATATCGGGCGCTAAAGTAATCAACTTTAATTAAGAAATTAGACCCAAAATTTAATATATTGGGAGTTTATAATTCCCATCGAGTCTATAAAGATGGTTAAGTGTCGAGCAATTGGTTCATCCGAAATCATTGTCGACCGTCAGATCCACTAAGTGTAGATCAATGGCGAAGGACTGTCAAGCAAGTTTTATTTCATCGGGAAGACATCAGCCATCAATCTAATGGAAGAAGACCAATGACAGAGATTTAATCACATCGCAACATGGTCAAAGGAAGGACTTATCAGGGGCTCGAGAGATTGTGATATGCGATCACCAATCGCAATATCGCATCCCAGCAATACAAAGGAGCGGGGCCTATGCCATATGCGACATGCTGTAAAGCTGGACCTGACAGGAATTATAGATGCAGCTGTATAAAATTTGAAGTCCGATAATAAGCATTTTTCCTATGTATTTCTGTGTATTCCCTCTATGGACCAAATACAAAGGGATTATGACCGTAGCGCTTGCGACTTGCAATAGTGATACAACAACAGACCTGATAGGATTATAGGTCAAATTCAATATCATTTGAAGTCCGACTTGGCGCAAAATATCATTGTTTTGTTGTATTTATCTATGTAAACAGAGAAACCCATTCCCAAGGATTTCACCTGCATCAGTGGTCCTTTCCATTTGAAAACAAGTGGCCACAATACCTTAGAGCATTTTGTAATGATTGTTAAATGCTCAAGAAGCAAATGAAGGGACAACAGCTAGGAACTAGAGAGCCCAAAGAGGGAAGGCGAACAAACAAGGCCAAGGGGCTTAAAATCCATTCAATGGTAGCATAGAAGAGGGGGATGGACAGAGAAAAGGAGAGCAAGAGAAAGCCGAAGACAGAGAGCAAGAGAGAGAGTCTGTGCACTCTTTTAGACTTGAGGATTTCAAATAAATCCTTGTTGTTTTGTCACTGTTGTGTTGAGACTCTATTCGAGCTCACACTTGTAATCATCTGCTCTTGAAGACATAATTTAGAGGTCGACATTGAAAGATGGACCAGGAGACATAGCCAGGAAGTCTGGTGAACTCCTCAATTATTTGTTGTGTTGATGTGTGTATCTTATGTTTTCTGACTGCTAATTTTCTATATTATTCACAATAGTTTCGATCCGTTGCACTAAGTAATATAGGCATTCCTGCACATGAGTCTGTAATACCTTAATATTGATTTAATATCTCATTTTCATATCAGTGCTAATGTTTGGCTACATTTGCAGAAGGAGCACATTTCTCAACCCCACCACAAGTTTTGCCCACTCTGATATTGGCCATACACCATCACTAAGGCCATCAGTGACAATTCCTTCAAGCTCAACATCCCACCATTCCTTGCTCTACACCTAGTGCTCTATGTAGATCGCCTTCAACCATACTTTCCACCATTCTTAGACACATCTGACATTGCAAAACAACTCACACCAACAAAGCTCAAATTGGACTGCATGGAACATGCCACAACTAATCAGATCATGGACACACAAATCAAAAACACTCACCAATAAAGGATATATCTATATCGAGTTGTCAAAGAAGGTCAACTACTTCACCAGGGCAAGTGGTTCACCAGGGATCATGTTCAGCAAAAATTTCCTCACCTCATGGAGGCTCAGCACACAATGGGGACCATTGCTTTCTAAAGGGGGAGGAATGATCCACGTGGATATTGGTGGCCACCCACCTATTCTAGCTAGACCCTCTAGTAAGTTTCATATGTTTCCATGTTCATTTCATCATTTACTATTCCTAGCAATTTTTCGGGTCCTAAACTTCCGGAGTAGTTTTGACCCCCTAAACGACATTTTTTTGGTTTCCACAACAAACTTGTAACTGTAGGTAGAGGTTTGCGATGAAACTTGTACTACTCAGAGATACCTTTCCAACAAGGTATCGTAGGCACCAAATGGAGATAATATGACCTAGTTATGACCCCGGGAAGTTGGTTGCCCAACTAACCCCAATGGGGTCCACAAAATCTTGGTGTTACATCTCTTGGGATTAGGTTTTTGGTTTTTTTATGGTTTTCTCATGTTTTCCAATAATAAATAGGCCCTTGAGCCTCATTGTAACACAGTTTAGAGGCATTTATCCGTCACATCTCTTCTTAGAGATAAGTTAGCATTGCCTGAGCTATCTTATTTCCATTCTGTTTGTAAGCATAGTTCAATATTTCTCTATTAATGAAATGAAATATTTGTCTCTTGCATATTTCTATTTATGATTATATCTATAAGTTGTTGCATTCCTAATTATATTTGGATCATGCTCTTACCAAGTACCTAGCATAATCCTCCTTGGTAGGTACCTATCCTAATCAAAACTAACTACCCCATTGTGTGGACCAATGGGTCAATCACAAATAAAATAACAACCTCCTATGTATATGTTATGTTACAACTCCATCAAAGGTCAAGCATCCCATCAAATTTCAAGCATCCACTCAAATAGATCCATCCATGTGTCCATCAAACATCACTAGTTAGGTTAAATCACTTTGTGAGTAGCCTCATAAATTGACAATATCTAATAGATTTCCAAAATAGTGGATGAAAGATAAACCACTAAGTGAGCACAAAGTCTTACCACACGTACTATCATCGGGAATATGGAAAACTAGAAATGCTACTTATTTTTGGATCTATCCTTTACTCGGAGTTTTTTCACAAGATATATGTTTATGAAGATATAAAACTTCCTCCCAAGAAAAAGAAGATAAAAGGATCCAATCCACCTAAAATATATAAATTTAAGAGCTGGTTTGGAAAAATATGGCAATGATGTTAATCTAGACCATGCATACCTTCCATATAATGTCAATTCCAATTCATGCATTTGGTAATAATTTATAATTGATCTCTTAGAGAGTGATGGTTTTAATTCCAATGGAGATATGGGATTGGACAAATTTTCTAATGATTCCTCATCAAATGAAGGAGGATGCAATGAGATTTTACATTCAGATACCAAAAGAAATCATAATACACAAAGTGTTAAATTCTACTAGGGTATCTAACTCCCTAATAGAGTATAATACATACACATCACTTTTAAATTCCAATAATACAATATAAAATGAATGTCACTGAACAATTGGATTGCAACCATACATCTATGAGATCTAGATAGATCAATGGGTCACCTAATGCAACATGGGAAACTATACTTTGTATGCTTCAAAAAAATAAAAAACAATTACAACATGAAATCCCTGCACAGATCCCTTGAGAGAAATTTCATTAATCAAGAAGTATAATTTCATTAATCAGAAGCAATTAATAAATATAAAACATGTCATATATGGGATTTCTAAAAGAACATACCATTAATTAGAGATTATAATATATATTGAGCAAAGTTTGCCCAAACAACTGGATGGATAATAGGCTAGTAGGGTACTAAAATACCATATTGTGGATATTTTGTACCATCTCCTTGGGGTAATTTTCTTGATTGATTCACTTCTGCTAACCTAAAAGGTGAACATAAAATGTATGAGTGACACAATAAATTTATGTGATTTTAATTCACTCTCAATTTGAAGCAAAAAATATATGAACATGGTAATACCTGGGGTTTATTTACATCAACGAGTTCATCAAGCAACATTTGTTCTGCTGAGTTAAGTATTTTTTCATTCAAAAATGATGAAAACTACATAAGTTCAAATAAATATATAAGTGATTCTTGGAGACAAAATGTATATCTTGTTCAACATAATAAATTGATATGTAACATGCATTATAGCTAATCTTGTAAATTCAATTTTATAGTTAATTAATCATGGCTTCCTAGAACATGCCTCGACAAGGCTCTGAATATCATGAGCCAAGGATCACTACACGTGATCTCTACAACATGTTACATATAGATTTAGTTATGATCACTCCATCTCCTTCAACGCCTCATCTAGAACATTAAAAAATGGTGGAATTTATCCACACTCTATAAACACTTCCTCTTTCCTAATGCAACTGGAACTGCTCGCAAAACATTTTAAACAACCTCCCTAATATTCTCCCTTCCCTGAGCTCTTACCGTGGATGCAACATCTAACTCATCTCGAAATGCAGCAACAATAGGTGGTCAAGGTGTTAAATGAGGTTCTGGAGCCCTAAATGAAACATCTCTCATAACATCAGGTCTTTCATATGAACGACCTCTCCTAGCTCGATAGAATATGGATCTCATATCTATATAATTAGGATCCATGTGCTCTCAAAAATTGGCGTACAACATCCTCACAAAATATTGCGGCACATAATTATTATTCGGGAACTTGTTGTATGTGTATAGGAATTTATGATAAAGAAATGGTGCAATATTAGGGTCATTAAATCTTGCAACCTTTAAACGATTTTTATCTTTAAGTCACAAGTCAAACAATGAGAAAGTCATTTCTTTAGTGACCCTTTCTCTCACTTCTTTAAAGGAGTTTCTATCCATAATTGATGCTCCCTTCCTACATATCATGTCATAAAAAACCTCGAACATGGATCCAACCCCATGATACATGAATATGAGATTCCCTAAATAGTACAAAAATATTTGGAGACAATCTCTAGTGGATTCTGTAATCTTGTTGAATGCACCTTGAAGTGATCAAAAATAGGAGTGGACATGTTTTCTTCCCAAGGCACCTCTTGAAGAACATTTCAAGGATGGGTGTAAAGAGGTTCATATTTTTCATTATGGGCATACAGTTGAGCCGTACGATCTCTCTCACCACCATAACATCCCATAGGAGCACATACAAACCTCCAACAATGAAAAATGTTTGCATACTATTTAAATATAAATTAATTTCACTTGGACAATTCGTATTCAAAAAAATTCTACGTTTAATTTTTTTTGTCCATAAACTCTCATTCTTTAAGCTATTGTGTGGGGGAGGATTGTCCCCTTCTAAGGAAACAAACTCAGAGCTATTATGCCTTGGACAAAACATAAAATTCCCAATCATGCATAAGTATCGTATATGGGATAAATTTTAACATTAAACATATCTTGAACAATATTTATGTATGCTTCTCACTTCGAGGCTTCTGAATAACTCTCTGAGAATCAACATGGCTAGCCTCACACTAAGAGAATTCAACTATGGATGACAATATTTTTTCAATTTAGATATTTGTCAAGGAAGAAAGCATTCATGTGTTAAATGTTATATGTATATATTGTCTAGAGTTGAACATGTTAACTAGCAATTGGATTTTTACCTCTACCATGCAAAGTACAACCATAAGGATCTTGTCTAGTCATTCCTAAATCCCTCTCGATAGATCTATATTCATAGGTTGTACAATTTACATCAAATTATCAATCACAAGTATGAGACACGTGTGATAAATTTATGTGCATTAGATATCTCACTTCAAGATTTATATCAATATTTTACCTTAATATCAAATAGTTGGTTGCTCCTAGAAGGCAAAGTACTCAAATCATTACCTCCAACCTCAAGTGAGACCTGTGCACTTATCAACAACAATAATTTTTCACATTAAACATGTGTGAAAGAATATTATTCACATGTTAAACATTGAATTTATAGCATAGTGTTGAACACGTTTACTAGCAATCAAATGTGCACCTGTAGTACGCCCAAGGGACCCCTCAAAATGTCATCTAATATGTATGTTGGAACTTGACAAAACTCCTTCTCACAATTGATTATTGGTGGGGTTTTTTGATGTCATTGTTCCTATATGCAACAAGACTAGTTATTAATATTAACAAGAATTAAATTTAAATGGATTTAAATATTTTTATTATTTAATATTTAATATTATCTTTTATTTTTATTATATAAATGTGTTCCTATTTAGACAACAAGATATTATGTTTTTCGTAGTTGGAGTAAAATCCTTCCTGAGCTTAATGTAAGCCTCCATCATACTTTGTCACTCCTTATCAATGGGAGTGAAGAAACAATGTGTGTCAAGGATTGTGGCCTTCTATACAATCCAATGATACTTGTCTTCCATTTTTCCTTGTTTTTCTCTAGAAATTCCTTTCATATCATTTAGTATATAAGTTTTTGAGGGTTTAACCATGGTTTTGAGTTCATGCTAATTGAAAACTCATTAAAAGGCTTCTTTAATATTTTCTTTCAATGTTGAACATTAACCCCTATTATATAGACTACATTGAGAAGTATGACTCCATTTCTAAATATAACCAATCAACATGAAAAGAATACAAAGGAGTAAAATGGGTATGCAACTTATGGCTCTAAACCTCTCATTTAAATCCATGGCCCTTCCCCATTTATCACTAAATTCACACATCCTCAATGAACATTAAATGCTCTATTGAATAATTCTTTCATAGTTGGTACTCACAAGAATCAAGGCACGTGTTCGTTAACACTAAAAAAAATTCAAGTTCCACACAATGGCAATGGTATATTGTTGGTAGGATGCCAAATCCACTAGCCCGTAAGCCCATATTTCATCCCTAGAAGAATAATATCATTGGAATACTCCTTATCCCATTGTTGGAATCTTTGAGAATGACGCATGTCACGTGAATTTGATTGGTGACCAGAGATTAGGCGTAGAAATTGCAGCAGCTAGTATAGTTGGTGACTTGTTTGTAGTGAAAGAAAATTTTCTCTAGATGACCTGGTAATGTGATTTTTTTCTGTCATGAAATCCCTAAACTAAAAAATTCCCATGATTCAAAAGCAGTCTCTCTACACAAACACCTAGAAAATCGTCGCTGCTAAAAAGAAAAAGATGAGTTTCTTTATAACTGATTATGTAAAATGTAAATCTCTTATTTTCTATCCGATTTTGGGGAAGTGAAATGAATTAAAGCTCTGCTTAGTCAGTTGCTCTGCAACTAGATATGGAGGACCGCCACCTGCTTCAACCTACTAGGGTGACAGGGCGGGAGCAGGGACTGGTTATGTGGATGGAAAGAGACCAAATTAAGTCGCTCCTTCCTCAAAATACTTATGATGTGACCGATGTATAAATGTATGTAATTGGACAAGTTTTCAACCCACCTCTAATTCAGACACTTAGGATATAAATTAATTTACTTATACAATTAAAGAAAAATGAAGCCTAACAATTTTCTCAATCATTTAGGATTGGCTTCAATTTCCCAAAATCGAATTTTTGTACCAAGAACAAAATTATACAATTATGGATGCCCCTAAAGTTGTAGAACTTTTCATACCTCATGCAAACGAATCTAAAGCCCTCATGTCGGTGGTAATGGTAGCTATAAACTACCCATGATGTTGGTGGTAATGGCAGCTATAAATTACCCATGACTGAACTTGGTACCAAAATGAGAATTTTTGTACCAGGAAACACAATCACATAACTATGGATGCCCCTAAAGTTGTAGAACTTTTCATACCTTGTGTAAACGATGATAAAACCCTCGTGCCAATGGTAATGGCAGTTATGAACTACCCACGACAACCTTTGTGGGTAAGGGGGCTCTCTGAAAATTTCTCACAACAAACGATGGTAAGAGTTTCGTAGACTATGGTACAAATGGCTGCCAACGACAACATTTTTAAGCCATTTTATAATTTTTAAACTTTTCGCTGAGAGTTTTAAATAGAATCTAAATGCTCAACGGAGAGTTTAGGTTTGAGAAATCATTTTCAAATGAACCTAATATATTAGAATTTATGTCTCTGGGTGGAGAGTTTGCAAACCTCGAATTAATTCTAATAAACTCTTCGTCGATAAATTTTCAAACTCTTTTTTGAAAAACATTCAAACTCACAGTCGAGAAAATATTTTCACTTTTTTATTCTCGGCCAAGAGTTTGTTGGACATAGTGAAAATTATCTCCACATACCAAAAAGTGTTTCCCATTTTCGCATTTTTACCTAATATTATTAAAAATATAACTTCTTAAACATTTGATTGGACCATAACTTGAAAGTCGTATTGCAAGCTTTACATAATAGAATGTCTTGTACATAACTTCGTCATATTTTTCTACCATAATTTATAGATATAGTTACAAAATTTATACAATAATTTTTAGATATTTGTGTAATTATTTTTCATTGTTAAGCTTCTTAGGAAAACCACCCAAAATTGAAATCTTCAAAAATGGCTCCTACTCGTATAAATAACATATTTTCCATTAGTTTTCTTGGAGGATGATCGCAATGGCATTGGTGTCTCGAGGGCTTGCAAACTGTGGTTGCAGGGTTGAATTCTACCATTTTTGTCTCGACAAGGCATTCGACCACCCAATTTGGCTCGAAGAAGGTTTCAGACTGCATCATGAAGCTGCTAGCCATAGATCCCGAAGGGAATCAACACGAGATTGTGGGACTGATCAGCCACATGCTGCTGAAAACCCTTGCAAACGACGACCTCATTGACCCTGAATCCCACCATCTTGAGGACATTCCAGCCTGCTCTCGAGAATGGCAGCACGTCATTGAATCCCAATACATTTTTTCTTGTAGCAATCAGATATTTATCGGATTTGTCTAGCCCCATGGTGGCTGCGGTATCGGTTGCTCACTGTTAAACACACATGGACAACAAGAGAAATATGAAAGATAAAACATGAGAGTACAATTTGTATTAACAAGAGATATACATTTATAGTACATTATGTGACCATTGGGTTTCACATCCCAACGTCTCTTGGACTCCTTTTGTCCATTCGGCTTCCACACTAACCCATTGAGGATTAGGTATCCAACATCCCCCCCCTTAATCCCAAGGGTTATGTATGAGTCCAAGAAGTTGTAATACAAAATGTGCAAATATGCATGGCAGCACTAGGCTGAATGTGCTCTCTAAAATGTTGGTATAAAGGGTGGTGGTTTAAGGATGACCACCAACACTAGAATGCTTAGTGCAGTTCCTGGAACTCTTCCAAAACTAGCAAGAAGCTGAAGTCTTCTGCTAGGGGAAGTGCTCCTATTGTTTTGAAGAGGGAAACCTTCAACCAATAAAGGGAGGTCTCACCCCGCATAAAAGGGAGAACTTCAACCTGAAAAGGGAAGTCTCAACCTGTGATGGTTTAAGGATGACCAACAACTCTGGAATGTAATTCTTGGAACTCTTCCAAAACTGGCAAGAAGCTAGAGTCTTCTACTAGAGGAAGTGTTCTCAATTTTGTTCCTGGAATTCTTCCGAAACTGGCAAGAAGCTAAAGTCTTTTGCTAGAGGAAGTATCTCAGATTACCACCTGAAGGCATGTTCACGAGCATCTTTGTCTCTGGCTACAACTCTGAAACTGGTGTGGCAGGTTGTGGCTCAGGCTCGCTTGATGTGGCTTTGAAGCTTGTAGATGACCATCATTTCCCCCCCTGTCAGATACAAGGTGAGATGATGGAGAAAACTCAACTGAAAGATTGTTTAATATTCTGGAACAAGTTCTGACATGTGTTTGAAATATCTTCTTGGTTGTTGATGTCCATTGCCAAGAAGCGATCCATCCAAGATGAATCTTTGCTCTTGCAGGACGTTTGTTTCTTAAGCATCTGTGTGAAGAATGACTAGTTTTATGACAATGCTTACATGGATGAAGATCAAAACAGTTATCTTTCAAATGGCCAACTCGGTCACAGTGTTGGCATTTCACAATCTGGAATAGCTAGAGGTGAACTGTCATGAGGAGCAGGTGAACTATCATGAATGAATCCAGCACTCTGAAACTGAATGGGCTTTGAGTAGTCTGGAATATGAAAGGACAAGTCCTTGTCATATCCAAGACCGGTTCTGTGCTTGTTCTGGACAAGTTGTTCCCAAGGTCTGATGATGGGCTTGGGAAGTGCAAGCTGAACCTCTAGATCTACATGTAACCTTACTTCTTTATCTGAATGAACTGTAACATTATTGACTTGCTGTTGATGGGTTGCAGTCTCAATGTTCTGAACAGAAACATGTTCAGAATGATGACTCCACTGCAATAATTCTTCCTGCTGTAGCTAAGATTCAAGCTGCAAAAAATAAATCTTTTCATGTGCATTTTGTAGACATGTCTGAATTTCTGAGAGAGATCCTTTGCTGATTTGTAATGTGTCATCAACAGTAGATTGTATAAGAGTTTTCGTGAACTCTAATACTTCATTGATTCTGGCCATTTTCCTTCAATGTTAGATTTACACCTTAAAAACTGATCACAATTATTACTTAATGCAGAAAAATAATATCCACTCACAGTACACAGCAATATCTTGTATAAATGTGCAGCAAATGAATCAGGGAATCAATGCATATATATATGTAGACAGAAACTATAATGGGTTTTAAATACAATGCCACAATTGGGGCAGCAACAATTGCAAACTTGCTTGAATCCTTCAAGTACTCCTTCACTTTCAAATCAGAAATGATGGCTATCAAAACTTCAATAATTATAACACCATGTCATGGGCATTGGAATGAATCTCTAGCATGCTGAAACAGTAGTGATAGACCTCCTTATATGTCCAAATACTTAGCAAACTATATAGTGCTGGTCATATATACCATAGCATTTTACCATGACCTTTCAAGAGCCTTCCAACTATGCACAGTTTCAGGAAAACCTCCAAGAGATTAGAGAATACTCGCCCTGCTGTATATGTAGCCACTTATTAAGGAGATTTGACTCTTTGACAGTGATAAAATCTGCCCACAAAGGACAACTCGAACACAAACTGATAGAACTTGATTTGAAGATACTTTTAAAACATTTGATTTTAATAATATATCGGCTTGCAACATATATTATTTTTCATATAATACCAAGAAGTCTTCTAACAAACACAGAGCATACACTGTCTAGTACCACAATCCAACAGAAATTGTTAAGACTCCGTATTCACCATACTATTGCATATATGCCACTTTTTCACTGCAAATTTTACATCGGAGGCAACACTCCAGGGACCGAGAATCACTACAACACATTATCAATACAGCCCTCAAAAGTTCAACAAACTTTCCAACAAATATATACCACTACTTGCATCAAAGATGAAATATTTGATGCCTATGACCAAAATACATCGACTTTCAGTGTTGTTGGTTAACACTTCTCAATCAACGCTATCGAATTCAGATTTATTACATCAACTGACAATCTTTTATCAATCCTACAAACACTATATGTCATGTACTCTATTTTTAGACTCTGTCCATCCACCGATATTCAGTTGTAGCAATCAGGCAAACATAGCAAAAAAAAACCCCAATTTTTGAACACAATAGAACTGATTTTTCATAACTTCTGAATCGATTTAACTCACCTCTGTCAAGTACGATTATTCTTACCAAAGATGGAAATGTCATTCCATCTACATTCCAGAGCAGTTCTACTCTGCAAGACAATTCATGAAAACACCCACAGATTTATGCAATTTCCTATTACTTCAATTCACTGCATAATGCTCACAAATAGAAATCGACCCAACAAATCCTATCTCCCTGTTATGAAATTCAATTGCACAAAAATCGATTTATTAACCTCAACAACGTTTTCATTTAGTTTAATTGTGATTGCCCATTTCATGCAATTCACCCAGCTTCAAATGCCTTTCCTCAACATGTGCAAACAAAGTCGATATGAATCGATACTCATTTACAAGCAGAGCTTACAATCTTTTAATACAAATATCACTTATCATCCAAGAAAACAAAACAAATTTCGATTACAAAATTCCTCTCATAGGCACACACAACAAATTTTAGGAATTGAAATCAATTAATTTCAATGTATTTTCGGTGACTTCACTTGGCTTCTTTGCTTTTGGTCAAACCAACTACTCGGCACAAGGAAGGAGGACTCACTTTATCTCTCGAGCACCAACCCAGAGAACGAGTTCCCCAAACCATCTACGCATTTCAAGAACATCTACACATTTCAAGAGCATGAGGTTAGAACCCATGTGACAAGCAATGATCTTCCAGCAACCACAACAAACACTATATACAAAGTGTATTAAGGTCATCCAAACGCAATTGATATACTATTGATCATTGGAAGGCATGAACAGAGTTTTGCTGTGCTAAATATCTTCACCAAAAAAAATGCTTTAAGAGTATCAAACACTATTCATAAAATGTGAATAAAATTCCGCTTCAGGTAGCGTTCACCATGTCTTAAAATTAGTGTTCACGGAGCCAAAACCCGCAGGTCATATCAACAACAGCGTTAAACAACGTTCAAAACTCCAAAACGTTCAACACACAGCCACAATTTTCAATTTAATCGTGGAGTTTTCAAACAATTTTAATATTACTGTATTATTCAGACCTCGAGCAAGGCAAAAGGAGAAGAATCAATTCGAAATGTGATACCAAACTTTGGAATAGAACGGGTCTCGATTCGCCAGAGAGAACTTCCAGTACCCCACAGCCATCACCACGCTTCTGCTTCGCCAGAGAAGTGTCCACAACTCTGCAGTTCGATCCTGCGTGGAGGCACCAGCTCACCAGAATTCGACAGTTCGAACCAGCTCAGAAAGGGTTCTTATGCACTGGAGTTATTTCTTTTTTATATAAAAATTGTGCGACCAGTAATCACCGAAGGTCCACCAAGGATGAAGATATGTAGCGCTCAACAGATGGAGCACCAAGCTGAGAGAGGGCCCACGGCTTATAAAAATGGTAGTCACAAGTTATACGAAGGTATTTGATATAACATCACAGTGCATGCATTCCGCAGATAGTGGCAACATGAGACTATCAACAATAGTTTGTGGACATACTTCCGCGTGAAAGTGAAGTGGGAGTCCTTGGTTCTGCTCGAAGGAACCTACAACGAGCGGGAGATGTTGGGGATCTACACAGTCATAGTATGCAATGATACCATGTCAAGCGCAGTTAACATGTTAGAGACGTTTATGAATCAGTCAGTGAACTGAACAGTCAGATAGGACAGAGTAATCAGGTGAATGCAATTCATGCAATGGAGGCGCAGATGCAATAACGCTCCTTTTTTTTGTTTATGAATCAGTCAGGCAGAGGGACCAGAGAGCGTAGAGAGGTCAATTATGCATAGAATAATAGTAGAGAATAATAAAGAATCGCAAGTGAGTAATGGACAAAGAGGAGCGTTTTGTATGCAGAGAGCAACGTTTTGTATGCAGGTGGAGCAGCTACAGGAGTAGCGTTCAGGGTAGTGGAAGCGTCAGAGCGTGAGGTATATCAGAATTTTCTATTTGGGGAATTGTGCGCAGAGAATGCAACTAAAATACAGTTGATAAAACATCCAATGAAATGCAGAACTGACTGGCACAGAAAAGCCATAAAACAAATGGCTCAAAATAATTATGCAGGCAGGAATATACCTACTCTGATACCATGTTAAACACACATGGACAGCGAGAGAAATATGAAAGATAAAACATGAGAGTACAATTTTTATTAACAAGAGATATACATTTATAGTACATTATGTGGCCATTGGGTTTCACATCCCAAGGTCTCTTGGAGTCCTTTTGTCCATTCGGCTTCCACATTAACCCATTGAGGATTAGGTGTCCAACACTCAAACAAAATAAAGCATGCAGACATGATCAAGGATGAAATATGGTAGGCAAAGATGATCCCCTAGGTAGAATTGGTTTGCAGCAAATGGTAAGGTTTTTCGGCCGTTTTCTACTGGGAGAAGGGTTAACCATATATTTATTGTTTTTTATGAAGAAAAGAGCAATAATTATTGGTCCTATGCGGATCCATCAGTAAGCTATGAGAAATCTTATGTTCCTGGTAAGGATGTAGATTTTCAAATTTTTTCACAACCCCTAACAGAAAGATCAATCATCTTGTGGACTTGAATGGATTCACCGGTGGGAGATCTAAAATTGGTGATTTATAAAAAAACTAGTATTCAAACGGATTTGCAAAACCTGATCTATGTAAGAAGATCCATGCAGGACCATAGGTGCTTACAAGATTATGACATAGAAAAAAATTCCTCGATCATCATTGTTATGAAACCAGCTCAAGAAAAGATAGAAAAGATATATCAACGCCTTAGAATTCAGTCTCTTCGAGGGGGCAACCTCCTTTACATTACATAAATGAACAATTCTTGGATGATTCAAATGACAAAACCTCCTTTCTATATATAGGAGTCTAAGGAGTCACAATATAACCCAGCCGACCTAACAATAATAATATAAAGCCACAAAAATAACAATAGAGGGATTGGGGCATAGTAATAATAATATGGGGGCAATAGGGGCACAACAATATTAATAAGGGGTATAACTACAATAGTAATGGGGTAATCACTAATATTATAGGGACCCAACGTGCCCCTCGCCTTCAAAAAAGTGTTGTCCTCAACGCTTGAGTAGTTCTGGATACTTCTGCATAAAATTCTCATCCTCCCATGTGGAATCTTCAGCGGATAAGTTCTTCCACTTGATAAGATACCCTGAAATTGATCGATTTCTTAGCTGTCGAGTTCTTGTTTCTATGACTGCTTCCGGTTCCAATATAATTTTTCCTTCCTCGTCAAGTTCTGGCAATATTGTTTGAACTGGGGCTTGTCACCTATAACCTTCTTTAAACATGAAACATGGAAAACTGGGTGCAATCGAGAAGCTGCAGGAAGCTCCAATTTGTATGCCATAGTACCAATCTTTGCAACACCTTGTACGGACCATAATACTTTGGTGATAATTTATTATCCTTCTTAGCTTGTTTGAGGTACATTTGCTTATATGGTTGTAGGTAGGAATACCAAATCACCTACATCAAAACTTCTTTCACTGCGATGTTGATATGCCTGTTGTTTCATTCTATTTTGTGCCAACACGAGGTTATCCTTTAAGAGTTTGAGGACTTGTTGTTGATGTTCGATGTGATGTTCCACTGCCTGAACCTTAGAATTTTCTCTTAAATATGATGTGATGGATGGTGGTTGATACCAATAAAGTGCCATAAATGGGGTCATTTTTGTTGCTGTATGGAAGGAAGTGTTATACCACCATTCAGCCAGAGGCAACCATTTGACCCATTGTGTCTGTTTATCAGATACAAAGCAACGAAGATATCTTCCAAACATTTGTTTACTATTCAGTTTTGCCATCAGATGGAAATGATAAGATTAGTCTATAGCCTTAACTAAAGTACCAAAGACAGAGAAAGATAATTATGTCCAAAATTCCAGTGAAAATGGGATCCTGTCACTACAATAATCTTTGGTTTATGTAAGCTTTTGCATGTTCCATAAATGGCGTAAAACTTGGTACTAAAGATTTAAATGGATGTGATAATGCCAAAAAGTGTGCATACTTGGTAAGTCTGTCAACTACCACCATGATGACACTCTTTCCCTCAGACTTGGGTAAACCTGTGATAAAATCCATTGAAACCTCCTCCCAATGTTGGCTTTGAATGGATAAAGGTTGTAATAGACCCGGTGTCTTAATTGTTTCAAATTTATTTTGTTGGAAAACCAAACATTCTACCACAAACTTTTGAATATCTGATTTAAGGCCATCCCAAAAAAATTCCTTCTTAGCCCTGTGGTAAGTTTTTAAAGATCCTCAGTGCCCTCCTAAGGGAGAAGTGTGCAATTCCATAAGAATCTTTTGTTTTAGCTGGGAATTCTTACAAAGGTATAAGCGATCTTTGTACCATAATGAATCATTTTGCCAGCTAAATGTATCAGACATACTGGAATCTTCTTGTAACTTTCGAATAAGTGCCCACACTTCTTTGTTATTCTTCCATTCCTCCCTTGCTTTGTTTATCCAATCTGGTTGGATAATAGAAATGGCGCACAACAATTCTTCCACATCCTCATCCTTTCTTGAGAGTGCATCTGCCACCACATTTTGCTTCCCTTTTTTGTAGATGATTTCAAAGTCATAACCCAACATCTTTGTGACCCACTTTTGTTGCTCTTCAGAGGATAATCTTTGTTCTAAAAAGTATTTTAAGGCTATCATGATCCGTTTTTACCTTGAAGTGTCTTCCCATTAGGTAGGGTCGACATTTCTTAAGTGCATGTAGTATTGCCAACATTTCTTTCTCATAAATAGCTTTGTGTAAAAACTTTCCCTTGATTGGATGACTTTCAAAAGCAATGGGTCTTTCATCTTGCAATAAAATAGCACCAATTCCATTTCCCTAAGCATCACATCCATAATAAAGGTTTTTGTGAAGTCCGTGTAGCTAAGACCGGTGCTTGGCACATTGCCTCTTTAAGATGTTCAAAGGCCTTTGTTGCTTCCAGAGTCCATGAAAATGCATCTTTCTTCAATAATGTTGTTAGAGGTGCTGCTATTCTCCCATAATTCTTAACAAACTTGCGTTAATACCCTGTCAACCCGAGAAATCCTCACAGATGCTTTATGGATGTGGGGATTTTCCATTCCTTAATGGCTTTAATTTTGCTAGGGTCTACCTTAACTCATTCATGAGATAC
>APFE030128330.1:10519-43877 GCA_000404065.3 Pinus taeda | reverse complement strand
TATAGACAAAATGATGACTTTCTTTGATCTATATGAGATAGATGAACAGGATGTAACTATGCATTTGTTTGTACAAACATTTGATGGAGAAGTAAGAAAATGGTTCAGAGGTTTGACACCTAGAAGCATACTCACCTTGGAAGCACTTCAGAGGCAGTTTCTAGATTGATGGGAAATTAGAAAGGATCCACTTCAGATCAACGCTGAGTACAACAATCTCAAGCACAATCATGGTGAGTCCATTCAAGATTACATTATCAGATTTAACACAGTTTACAATGCTATTCCATATGATTTAAGGCCATCTAGAAAATCAGCACTTCTCAAATTCCTGGACGGCTTTGATCCTGAGATGGCTTATTCATTGATAGATAGAGATCCTCCTACCTTGGAGGATATGCAGAAAATTGCTGTCAGTGTTGAGGCAAACTTGAATGATAAGAGATCAAGGATGAAGGAGGAAAAACGAGTCACAATCAAAGAGGAAGCTTCTACATCAGATCATCTCCTCCATAAGGTTGAAAAGATTGAAAGAGCACTTGACATGTTCATCTTGAAAAGCCGGAGCAATATAGAATCAAACAGCGTGAAACAAGAGCACAAGAGCCAGCAGTTTAGCAGCAAATTAAACCTCCACTTCAGCAAAATTTTGTGAGGCAAGAATCTGAGGATGAAGGTGATATGGTGGGAGAGGAAAATCACTTCTTCACTCCTGATGATCTGCCCACTTATATTACAGAAGAAGAAGAATTGGTGAGAAAATCCATCGTCCCTCAGGATGAGCATTATATCTTGTCAAATGATGCAGCTCTTGAAGAAGAATCAGAAGAATATCAAAGAGGGTACTTGAATGCTTTATCCGCTCAGCAGAGACAATTAAGAAACCGAGTTGTTCCCATAAATCCCATCCAGAAGAGGATAGATACTTCAGCCAAGAATGGTTCAGCTACTCCACTGAAAAAAGGGAAAGAGATAACCGAACCTTCAGCAGGTCAATCATCATCAGCAAGCAAGATATATCAGCCATCAAGCACATCGAGAGATAAAGATGAAAAAAGAGAAGTTCCGACCAAAGAAGGTGAGAAGGTTTCAGTTTTCAGTTTGGAGAATGAAATTTCAAAGTTGAAAGTGTCTATTCCTTTGACGGAAATCATGAAGAACAACACTTACCGAGGCCAAATCTCCAAGATGTTGAATTTTGATCCAATGCTAGACATGGTGAATGTAGAAGATGATCAGCCGGAATTGATTTTTGGGCCCGCTTTAAATGGTGAATCTCCCGAAAGTGATGTTCCTCCATTCTATATCAGTTTTCGATTGCATGAGTATGTTTTGCATAATGCTATGTTTGACTCGGGAGCTTCGCATAATTTGATGCCCAAAGCAATCATGGAAAAGCTGGGACTAGACATCACAAGGAAATATCATGATTTGTATTCGTTTGATTCTAGCCGGGTAAAATGTATTAGTTTGATCAAGGACTTGGTAGTGAGCTTAGATCAAATCCCAGCAAAGAATGTTTTGATGGATGTGGTGGTGGCGGATATTCCTCCGCGATTCGGAATGTTGCTTTCGAGATCTTGGGGATCTAAGCTCAAAGGTACACTTCAGCTCGATTTTTCTTATGCTACAATCCCGGTCTTCGGTCAGATGAGGAAATTATATCGGGAACAAAAGATGAAATACATGATCACTAGTAAGGAAAAGCCAGTTAATCATCCTGTAAATTATGTACATACAGATTTAGAGTCATTTGTTTTGTTTGCAGATAATTTTAATGAGATAAATAGTCAATTAGTTCAAACAGAAGATATACCAGACATTACAGAAAATTTTAGAGAAATTTTGAGAAAGAAACGTGAAGAAGGATCCGCTGTCATGGAGTCAAAAGCTGAAATCAATGGGCAGCAAATAGAAAATGCAGAGACATCGCATTTTCAACACTTAGAGGACGATGAGGATGGTCTTTGGACCATGGATTTTGATGGCGCTGTGGGCAGCGATGGTGCTGGTATAGGTGTATGGATTCGAAGTCCATTTTCTTTCCGAAATAAAGTCCCAAGCAAGGTACGAGTATGTTCTTACAAATTGCAATTCGATTGTTCAAACAATGAGGCGGAATATGAGGCTCTCATTGCTGGCCTGAAAATCCTTCGGAAGCTGAAAGAAAAGAAGATAGCAGTGTATGGTGACTTCGAGTTGGTTATAAAGCAAGTGAAAGGTGAGTTCCAGGCCAAGCATCCTCGTATGTGAGCATATCAAAATGCTGTCCTAGATATCTTAAAGTTGTTTTCTGAAGATACTTTGACATGTGTGCCCCGTATCCAAAATGGCGTTGCGGATGCATTGGCTAAGGCAGCTAGAAATCTAAAAATTCCCATGAATTCCAGCAATAAGTTTGAGATTTATGTGAAGCACCGTCCTACAGTTCCAGACAATCAAAGGTGTTGGCAAGTTTTCCAAGATGACGAAGAAATCAAGGATTTTCTGCAAGTTGAAGGTGAGTTCAGAGACATCTCCATAGATACAGAACCCAAGGAAGTAAATCAGATGGATGTATTGCAACTTAAAGATAATGTTATTCCTAAAGGATTAATTCCTTTGAAGGAGTTGTTCGATCAAGATGACATGGCCCGCAAACCAACTTTGAGGCCAACAGAAGAAGGTGTTCAAGAAGTGAATGTCGGAACAACTGAAAATCCAAAGATGGTGAAACTATCGAAAGCATTGTCGCCAAAGGTAAAGAAAGAATATATCAGATTTTTGTCTTCGTTTTCTAATGTTTTTGCATGGGATTATTTAGATTTGAGAACTTATGACACAAGCATCATTCAGCATACCATTCCCATAAAGCCAAATCAGAAGCCTTTCCGACAAAAGTTGAGAAGAATTAATCCTAAGTTGCTGCCTTTGATTGAGAAAGAAGTTAACAGGTTGTACAAGTCTGGAATTATAGTTCTGATCAGATTTTCCAACTGGATTTCCAGCTTGGTACCCGTGAGAAAGAAGACCGGTGAGATCCGCTTGTGTATAGACTTCAGAAATCTGAATAAGGTCTCGCTAAAGGACAATTATCTGCTGCCCAAGATAGATCATATATTGCAGCGGGTTGTTGGGGCATCAAGGATGTTGCTACTTGATGGTTATTCCGAGTACAATCAGATTTTGGTGCATGAGGATTGTTATCACTAAAAACATTTCAAAGGAAAAGGGTAAGGTAAAGGAGAATTGGCCTTGGTTATTCTCAAGTTCCTTTCATGCATAAGAAGCACTTGGCAAACTCAGGGTCAGCATACATCAGAGTTCTTTGAAGGCTCAAGCAAGGCATGTAAGTTTTGAACAACTTCATGGTAGATGGAAAGGCCATTTCAAGCAAAGGAAAGATCAAGAGAGTTGAATTGGCATTAAAACTGCTGAAGATAATGCCTAATGCACAGCAGTTTCGTAGCGCGCTACGAAACTGCTGTAGCTGCATATTTTGATATAGTTGACCAGTTTTGAGGAACAAGAGGGAAACATTTTTGAAAGGGAGTTTATGAATAAGGATCATTCACACAACACAAACATCTAGAAAGGGAAAAAAGGGCAAAGGAAAAGCATATATGAACCATAAGCCATTTGTTATAAAAGTGGTCACAGCAAGTATTTTTCATCATACTTCAAGCAGCGTTGAAGAAGGTTTTGTCTTCATACAGGTACATGGGCAAGGTCTACACATGAAAAGAAAAATATTTCAAAACATTTTTGTGTAATCAAAGAAGGACAGTAGGCATAATTACTTTCAAATATCCTTGTGAAGACCAAAAGAAAAAAGGAGGAATTTTCTGTCCTTGTTTTTACCAGTCAATTTCTAGAAGCATTTATGAGCCGTTAAAACCTCATATCTGAAAAGTGAAAGAGGTTTTCATCCCTAATATACTGAAGTACAAAAACCTCCTTCAATTTCCTAAAATACATCCTGAGCTGGGAGAAATGAATGATTAAACTTGCACTATGAAACTGTTGTAGGTGCAAGTTTTTCACAGGCATATGTCTCTGTTTTCCACCTGTTTTTCAAAGGCACATTCTGGGCGGTAGGGATGGTGTTTCAAAAAACAAATAGAGGTTTTTGTTCAAAATGGATTAGTTCAAAAAAGCCTCCTCCAGGTTTTCTAAATATGGTTTTTGGGAGAAGTTATGAGCTCTGTCCCAAGACCCATTTTTCAGCCAGAACAGAGCAAGGGACAGTCTCCTAGTTTCTAGGAACATCAAGGATCGATTCTGGACAGATGGAGAAGTATTTTAAAACACCAAGAGAGGTTTTTGTTCTAGACATCCTGGATTACAAAAAAATCCTTCAGTTTAGAAAAATGTGTCATGGATGAGGAGATAAAGGCTCTGTCCCACGTGCCATTTTCAGGGATCCTAAACCTAAAAACATGGAAACATGTTCCCTAATTTCTAGGGTTTGTCTTCAGCAGTCAGATGACCACGTGGGAGGCTTCATAAAATTTGACTTCATGGAGTGTTAGGTGTCAAAGAATGCTTTAAATGTTTAGATAAGGTTGTTGTACTCATAATAAGGAGTTACACTCCTAGTTGTATTAGGTCTCTAGGACTCCTAGTTAGGTGTCATTTGTATTTAATAGTTAGTTTTAAGTATCAATAGGTGTCATAGTAGGATGAATTCGAATTCCCCTCATGCTTGAGGAGGAATCAAAGTTATGTAAAACATCTCTATATATAGCTGAAGCATCAATGTACTCAGGGTTGGAAATTTTATGGAAAAGCTTGTGTTTGGCTTATGTAAGACTCATTTTCAGTAATACATGTTTGACTTTACTTCTCAGGATTCATGAAGGATTTTTTATGTTCAGGATATGTGATGTTGTCCTTTTTCTTAATTCTTACAGTGGTATGGATGTATAATCACTTAGAATTCATTGAATGTGCTCTGACTTCCTGTATACATTTATAAACTATGTGGTCCCATATGACTTTATGTTCTGAATGTTTAAATGCTGAATGCCCTGACTTCCATGTAAGGTTGAGTTCATTGTTATATTGAGGTGTTGTTGACTCCATAAGTCCAATGGATAGTTGTTAAATGTGTTTCCACCATTCATATTTTTCAGAGTTGTTCTATAAGAGTTAGCCATCTTATCCTTAATCAAAATCATTAATCCATTTAGAGAGAGACCTCTCAGGTTGAGGAGGCTAAGCCTCAGCCTAAAGTAGGTTTGAAATAGTTACTTGAGGTCTTCCTGGTCTGCAGCCTTCCAGGGTCTGATTTTGAGATAACAAGGATGACCGCAACAAGACTGCATTCACTACTCCATGGGGGACATTTCATTATGCCAAGATGCCGTTTGGATTGAAAAATGCAGGTGCTACCTTTCAGCTGGCGATGGACATGGCCTTTGCTAATGAGAAGGATGTCTTTTTGGTTTTTTATCTTGATGATTTAACTGTGTTTTCTAAATCTAATGAAGAACATTTGTATCATTTAACGATGGTGTTTCAAAAGTGCAGAAAATATGGTATCTCAGTGAATCCGAAGAAGAGCCTTTTCGCCATCAGTGAAGGCAAGCTATTGGGCAACATCATTTCCAAAGATGGCATTCTTATAGATCCTGCATGTGTGGAAGCTATTCAACAATTAGAGCAGCCCTGAAACAAGAAAGAGATTCAGTCCTTTAATGGCAAGTTGAATTTTCTGCGTCGCTTTATCCCGAATCTTGCCGAACACCTCAGAGAAATCACTAACATGCTAAAAAAGGACAGCCAGCTCAAATGGATTGAAGAGGTGGTAAAGTATTTCAATTTGGTAAAGTTAATTTTATCTTCAGCCCCAACTCTAATCAGCCCGGATTATACGCAAGATTTCATTTTATTTTCATTTGCTTCTAAGCATACATTGGCAGCTATGTTGATGCAAAAGAGAGTGGAGTTGAGAAGCCCGTTGCCTTCTTCAGTCGTATTATAAGGGACAGAGCGCTGAAGTATAATATCATTGAAAAACAAGCATTGGCGCTAGTAAAAGCCTTGAAAGATTTCCGGGTGTACATATTGAATTCCCACATTTTGGCATATGTTCCTAACGCGGCTGTTAAAGATGTTTTGGTACAAGCAGAACCGGAAGGAAGGCGGGGTAAGTGGATTGCTGCACTATTAGAATATGATGTGGAAATTAAGCCTACCAAGCTGATTAAGGGTCAAGGTCTCGCTAAATTGATGGCTGAAACTAATCTCCATGTCCTAGACATTAATTTGATAGCTGCCCTATCCAATGAAGACGAGGAGAATTCAGCACTACAGGTATCTGACATCTTTATTTCTTCTCCTTGGTATGCTGATATTGTATATGTGCTTCAAAATTTGTCTTCACCTCCCGGGATGCCTCGAACGAAAGCTAGGACATTGAAATTAAAGGCTGCCAAATTTTGCATCCTCAAATCTGCACTATATTCGAAAGACCCCGGTGGCATATTGCTGAATTGCTTGGTTGAGGAGGAAGCTAAGAGAGCTGTAGAGGATTTTCACAAAGGTGACTGCGGGGGCCACTTGTTTTGGAAGACCATGGCAAACAAGATCCTAAGAGCAGGTTTTTATTGGCCTTCATTGTTTTCAGATATATATAAAGCAGTCAAGAGTTGTCATGAATGTCAAATTTTTCAAGGAAAGAAGAAATTACAGTCATTGCCTCTCAAGCCCATTGAAGTCAACGCACCATTTCAGCAGTGGGGCTTGGATTTCATCGGCGAAATTCATCCAGCATCTTCCAGACAGCATCGATGGATATTGACAGCCACCGATTACTTCACGAAATGGATTGAAGCCATTCCCACCCGGCAGGCTACAAATTTGGTAATTATTTCTTTCCTTGAAAATAACATATTGTCGCGTTTCAGCTGTCCACATAAGTTGATTACAGACAATGCAGCGGAATTTAAATCGAAGAAGATCGTTGATTTTTGCTACAAATATAATATCAGTTTGGAGCATTCGACCGCCTATCATCCACAAGGAAATGGGCTGGCTGAATCTTCCAATAAATCTTTGGTAAACATCATAAAGAAATTGTTGGAAATCAATAAGAAGAGCTGGCAAAAAAAGTTAGTAAATGCATTATGGGCTGATCGTGTTAGTCATAAAAAGTCAATTGGTATGTCACCTTTTGAACTAGTTTACGGGATAGATGCAGTGTTTCCTACTTCGCTTAATATTCCAGTAGCAAAATTGCTTCAAGAGGCTGTTGGTGAGGAGGATCCCATGCAAAGGCGGATTGGTCAAATGATTCATTTACAGCAGACACGGGAGGAGGTTCTTCACAATACTCTCAAGTTGCAAGAGCGCATAAAGAAAATCTATGATAGGAAAGCAAAATCAGATGATTTCCAAATAGATGATGTTGTTTTGAGGTGGGATGCCCGAAATGAAAACAAAGGGAAACATGGAAAGTTTGACAACTTGTGGAAAGGTCCTTACAAAATTGCAGAATATCATGGTCCAAATGCCTTTCTTCTCAAAGAAATGACCGGTGATGATTGTTTCGGAGGGTCGGTCAATGGTCGGTTGCTTAAAAGGTATCATGTCTGAGCATTTTCTGCTCTAGTCATTATCATTGTAATTACCATTTTACTTTGATTCCACTGCAAGTGTGAACTGATCTTTCATCTTTAGTCTGGGGCCCATGGTGAAGGCTATAATTCTAAAGTTGAAGATTAGTTGGTGTAAGTTTGTCGTGTTGTTTGTATCTGTTTATTTTCTGTTTAAAGTTAAAGTCAGGTTGAGTCAAAATTGGTTCAATTTTTAATCACTTGTCAAGTCAATAAAGCTGTTCAAGTTTGGGTCAAGTATGTAAATAATGACTCCATTGCCCAATGATTAAAAGGCACTGGTCTGCTCTCCCAGAGGTCTAAGGTTCTTGGCATCTCCAAGGAGCTACCATCCCCATTGGAGCCAATGTTAGAGTCGGTCTAGAAGCCCTCCATGAGTGATCAAAGCTCTTTGCATTTGCATAAGTAGGTGTCTCATAAGTGTCATCTTATTGCATTCCATTAGGCATGCCATAACCCTGATGGAGGAGCTTGTGTCTTTTATTCCCCTCTTGGCACTCCAGGATTAAGTTTGTTTCAGTCAATAATTCTTTACAAGGTCATTGGTCTTGTTATGAGGTCAAGGTCCTAATTCTAGGGTTTAGTCCAATTTGTCTTTGAGGTCATTTTTTTAAGGTCAATAAATGCCCAACAGGCCAGAGGATGTCCATCAAAGCATCACTTCAAATGATTTCATATTGTATAGCTAATTTTTACCTTGAGTTCAAAAACTCTATTTTTGAAGGCAAGGTCATTTTCTCATTTTTGTAAAAATTTGTAAAAAATTCAAATTCTCCAGAAGTCAGCATGTGGCCCTGGTCCCCTTTGCCAAGACTCCACAGAAGCTATCTCTGCAAAAGTTTTCAAGAAAAAGCATCATTTCAACCAATTTCAGGACAAAAAAGGAAACCATAAGTCAACAGCATTTAAATTTTGAAAAGTGCCATGTTATAAACATTAGAAAGTGGGTTTGAGGGGAGATTAATTCAAATCAAGTTTATAAAAGCCCCCCTCCCTTTATTTTATCATTATTTTCCTCCAAGACTCCAAGAGCAAGTGTGAAAGGCGACTTAGTGAAAAAATTGGGCGAAATTGCTGTGAGAGCCCACGCGCTACGCATCAGGACCTGCGCGCGACGCGCTGGGCAGGCACGACGCATCAGGGCAGTCAAATCGACCCCAAATCTCTTCAAGTTTGCAGGTAGGGCTCCAAACATCAATTAGATTGCTTGCTAAAAGCTTGAATGAGCATTTAAATGTCATCATTTTGAAATGAGAAGTTCATGTGTATTTTGCTTACAAATCTCAAAGTGCAAGTAAGGCTGGGGTTTTGCTTTTGCTGCTCAAGGTCATCCCTTTTCACCCCCATTTTTCCCCACATCTCATTACCATCTCCCTTGTCATTTTCACCTAATCTCCCTAACAAAAAATACCAAAAGCCCTAAAACCCTATCCCTATCCCTAAAACTCAATAACATAACCATAAACCCTACTTCCCATAAAACCCCTGCAAATTATAATTGTATGATGTTGTATATGTCATGATTCCTTTCCTAAATCCCCTTTTACTTATATTTTCCCTCAGTTCCCTCAAAAGTCTCCCTTCCCTAACATCTCCCTTGTGTTATTTGTCCCCTTGAAGCAGCATCGCAACAGTTAAAACAACAGTTTTTTGAGGAGAAGCAGCAGTACATTTCACCCACTTTGCTCTTGAAACCATGTCAGAGACCGAAACCGATTATGAGCAAAGTGATGACCGTGAGTCAACACCAGAGGTTGAGGTACAAAGGAGGCCTCACAGGGGTGGTAAGAGCGGTCACCATGTGAGAGAGGAGCCCACCTCTTTGACCTATTTACAGGCTTGTCCACTTGCAATCACATGTTTCCACCATCAATCATGTTATGAATTTTGCGAGAGGATTTCTCAAATTCAACATCATAGGGAATTGGTCTTCTTGTTTGTTTTGCATCTACACAATGGGCATGTGAATCTTGCAGGGGTGGATTTTACATTGTCACCTGAGATTGTTGCTCAAGCAACAGGGATACCCAATGTTGGAGCAGAGTGGAACAAGCGCCAGCTATTGGACAGATTTCATTATGAGCCCTACATTAAACCTGTATGTATGAGGCAGGTAACTGGTGTGTTTCCTTTCAGATTCTTGAAGGATGAGTATGCACCCTTGATGAGACTCATCATTCGCTATTTCACCTGTGAGGGCAGATTTTAACGTTTGTATTCATATCATATCCGCTTGTTGATGCACTTCACGCAGGTATCGATGATGAACATACCATTTTTCATGTGCCAGAATATTGAGAGGATGGTGCCCTTGGTGCAGAGAAAGAGCCCAACACAGCAACACAGGAGCATCTACCATTATGCTTTGATCCAGATTGTGGTCATGCATCAGTTGGCCCAGCAGGGTATTTTATGGGAGGACTTCATCTCTCGAGATTTCTTCGCAGCGCCACCACCCCCCGAGGTTGTTCATGAGGAGGGAGTACCTTCACAGCAGTATCATATCCCTGAGCCAAAACATGTCAGTTCCCCTCCATTGGTCACATATCAGAGAGGACACAGGGCCTTATTTGCATCAACTCGGCATGTATTTTCTCCACATCAGGTGGAAGGGGTCTCGCCTTCTTCATCAACCCCGCGAGTGTTATCTCCACACCAAGTGGAAGGGGCCTCGCTTCCGACAGCAGCACAGGTATTAGAGAGGGGCAAGAAGCCCATGATTGAGGAAGGATTGTCAGGTGATCCAGATATAGACATCATTGATATTGAGGCTAGCTCTCCTGCCTCAAAGCTCAAGCAGATCATCCGAGAGAAAAGGACCAAAAATGAGTCGCTGCACAAGAAATTGCAGATGGAAAAATGGGTAATTAACTATTTAGAGCAGCGCAACAAATAGTTGGAGGATGAGCACGAGCTTTATGAGCAGCGGAAGATTCGTGAAGACCGGGAATTGGCCCATAGGAGACCCGGTGATTTGACACCCATAGATCGAGAATCCATGCTTATTCGGGTGAACGCTCATTTGGAGAGGTTGCTGGCCAAGGCTAACAAAGATAAGAACATGCTCCACCACATGAAGAATCATTATTGGGCTCGAATGCACGTATGTAAGGCAAAACTAAAGGTGCTCAAAGGACGGTTGGCCAAGGAACTAAAACGAAGAAAAAGGCCTGATCCCCTCCACATCTTGGATGAGGCTTCCTTGAAGGAGCATGGTGCTAAATGACTTACCTTTTTCACAAATTTCAAAAACTTTTGAGCATTTTTGGTCATTTGTGAATTTTTTGGGCAAAAAACAGGTTTTCTTCCCCAACGCGTAGCGCGCCGTGTGCGACCCTTTCGTTGGGGAGGTCCATTTCAGGAAAACTCAGCATTTTTGGATTTTTCATGCAAAAATACACTTTCTCGGCAATTACCAAGAAATTTCACCAAGTTTTGAGCCTCCAGAAGGTCAAAAAACAAGCAAACAATGACTTTCTGCCACCTTTTTGACACACAGGAAGCAGTCTTGGGAGATTTGAATTTTGGAGGGGCAAATGACCACCCAATTCTGAAATTCCACTTGGGTTGGAAAGTAGACATCCTGACCTTTCCAACAAGCCCATTGTTGCCTCATTTGGACTCCGGGAAGTTCCTAAAAGGTTGGCTCAAAGGCGCACGACGCGTTAAGGATTTGGGCGCGACGCATCAACACATTTTCTCAATTTTTCTCCTACAGCTCAGCAAAATGCAATTTTGACTAGGTTTGACTTTTTGGAGTGGATTTTGATCCTCCTTGTTGTAAATGATGTAATTTTATGATACTTTGACACTTATTTATCTCTTCTAGAAGATTCATTCATGAGATAGGCAAAAATTAAATGAATGAATTGGTTTCCTAGCTTATAGAGGCAAGTTGTTTTGACTGCCTAGATTTTAGTGCTCAATTTGGAATTGGTTGAAACAGCTCCTAGGATAGTGAGCTAGACCCCTAGAGGCAAGGAAATATGTTATCTTGCCTATATTATGTACTTTATTAGTCATTTTCATGGTTGGACTCTTGAGGGAGAAAGCTTCTATTGTATTACTGATTGTATCACTGCATTTTGGCAAAAGAAGAAAGACCAGGGTTTTGCAGTCCTTTTTGGGATTCCTGTGGTTACATGTATTGATGGTGTGTTTCTCTTTGTACTTTTAAGTTTGTTATGTGAATCATCTTCTTACTTTTTCTTCCGCAAATTAAGCAAATGAAGTGTTAAGGTAGAACTCATGGTTGCCATGCTCTGCCTTTAAGTTTGCTTAATATCAGTGTTTTCAGCTGTTTAAGGAGAATTCAAGGTGATTGCTTGCTCTCCTTAGCTCCTCACCAGTCATTATCATCCATCCAAATCTTTCAAAGGCATCAATACAGTCTCCTACCTTGCTCCAAAGAACCCCCTACGAAAACTGTGTCCAATCCCCGCACCCAAAATTACCTTTCCCCAATTTTCCACCAAAACCCTAAAAATCCCAAATCAAACCTTTTTATCAGTTTACTAGCCTAAAATTAGTGTTCTTTATTGGTTATCTCAGCTCGTTGAAGACCTTTTGCCGAGATAGACCAGAGAGAGCCCTCTCCTGCCCCGTAGGGCTAGCTACGAGGCTAAGTGGTTTGATGTTGCCTTGGAGTTTACCTTTTTCAGCCTGAGGTGAAATTTCAAGCGCTAACAGAGTGATCGCTTCTTGATAGTAGAGAACGAGTGAATGGCTAAGGAGTTACATATGACCAAGCAGGGAGGAGAACTGGTTACATCATCTACCCAAGCAAGGTTGAAGAAGATGATACTTGATGAAGTATCGTCACTTAAGACAGTCATGCAGGCGTTGTATTCCAAGTTTGGTACCATGCATAAGGTAGTTGTAAATCTCAATGGTTGGCAGCATCGATGTGCTAGGAGAGCATGTATCTTGTCAAGCGTGCATACTGATGTTGAATACATGCAAACATGGACAATGAGATACAAGGGATCCCCTTTACACTTGCCCAAGATGATGAAGTCCAGAGCGGTTGAGCTGAAGCCACGCCTCCAAAGTCAGATCCAAAACTATGAAGATGTCTCACAACTCATCACTAGTTTGTAGGCTTCCCATGCATGAGTATTCAGGAGTATGAATGTTGTTGTGTGCACACATGCGATCCCATCTATTGGGACACTCATCGAGGCAAAGACGAAGGTAAAAGTCTGGCTGGAGCTTGACACGTAGTTTGACGAGTTGATGCTCATAGCCACCAACGCAGACTTGGTGATTAGTGCAGACACCATGCATCAATATGTCTTTGGTCCAGCCACACTCAAGACAATTATGTGCATGTTATTAGATGAGTTGGATAGAGGAGCTAGAGTAGTGTACTTGGATGCAACAAAGGCAAGAGTTCATTTCCAGAAATATTTCACCACAAAGTACATAGACACCATCGCGGACTACCAATCTTGGCATCAGTTCGCCACCATCAAACATTGTGAGGATGTCGAAGAGATGGTCTTCCCACAATTGTCTGAATCATAGTGATGTCTTGCATGGCTTTCTCAAGCCTATTTTTTGTCACATGGGTACATTTGCAGATTCTATGTAACGTTTTGTCAAGTGAAAGTTCAAGTGTCGATAGTTGGATGTAACAGTCATAGACTATATGAAGAGTCATGAGGGTAGATGAACAGTCACAAAGGGGAATGTCAAGGGCCACCCCACCCTTTTCTATATATAGTCCCTCATAACTCATTGTAGAGGCTTTAGCCAAGCTTCTGATATGAGTATCTTAGAGAAATATTGGAGAGTATTGTAATGAGCCTTGGCTTCTTCATTGTGCAGAGCTAGGATATCTCTTTCGAGGAGTAGGTGCAGTGACTGTGATGTTCCACTGTCGAAACTAGTGGTTGGTCATGGTTGTATTGTTAGACTAGAACTTTCGCTTCTTAAAATAACAGAGCCAACATGTTTCATGCATATTTTATACTGTATTTAAGCTATCTTGTTTACTCTAAATGATATATGTATTGTTTGCTTACCCAAGTGTGTATAAAATCTTTCTGTATATGTATACATGAATCTTATTGAAAAGTGTTGTTGGGTTAACCATCACTTTGGATTGCTAGCTTACTTGCCTTCCAGTTTGTGATGCATCTTTGCTCATGTTTTCCCTTCTTAACTCCGTGCTTTCATAGGTTTCCAAGGAGCACACTCACCTCACCCTCCGTGTGTTAGAACCGTTCATGCACCTTCCTTGACTTGTTGCATATGTCACACCCTTGCTACCAACAAGGACATCTTACTTGCCTTTGCGCACAACTACGGTTAAGGTGATACCGTATGACCCACTGCTGGGACTCCTACACCAAACGGTCTGAGGTATAGTTGGGACTTCTTACTGGGGAGATCTGCTGACATGTTGGTGGGTCCAAGGCCATCAACATTTCTGGTGCTAGGAGGAGGGCTAGATGGCAAGCTATGTCCTCTAATCCTATTTTGAACCTTTTCACATCTATCATGGATTCTATTATGCTCATCCCTCCATAATGTCTTTCGCATGCCGAGCCTCTCAACATCACGAGGGAGTTTTTTGATCTCTTGTCCAAATTCACGTATGATGGTGAAGGTGAAGTAGCCTGGCTTGAGTACTTAGAATACTTCTATGTATTCCTTGAGAATGCAGATGAATTCAATGCTGAAGAGGTCAGCTTGTTGTTTTCATTCACACTTCGCGAATCCCCACAACGGTGTTGCTGCAGTCTGCCTGCTAGCTTCGTGCACTCACTTGACTAGTTTTGTGATCTCATTGAATCTACTTTCCATCATTTTGATCCAGAACCTCTTGAACAAAAATTGTTATAACAACAGAAGGCCCCACATGAATCAACTATGGAATTTTTGGAATGCTTCCGTGTGTTGTAGTTTCAAGCTCTGAAAAGTAAGATGAAATTTCCATATCTTTGGGACAGGTTCGAATATTATCTTAACAACTCAGTCAATCCCAAGAAGAAGTTCAAGCGCAAGCCCCGTTCAACATACTTTGGTGATGGATATGAACAATCACAGATGGATACGGTCGCTGTCACAAGTAACTATATGTCGTCTCCTCATCAAACAGCTCCACCAATGTAGAGTGATGTGGGAAAATAGGCACACACATCCATTCAACTGTCACATCCTCCCAACATCACTTCTCTCAATTTTCGTATAGATTTGGCTGTGAAGCCCATGGGTTGTCACATGACTGTTTTACCTCAACCTCCGTCTTCATGTTCAATTGATCCTCTGGATTGCCCTGTCTTTTGTTCTTCCATTCTAGACTCTACACTTGTTATGAACGAGGATCAAGCTATCGACGAAGTTGGTGTTGCACAACCAACCTGCGCTATCATTCATGAAGACTATGAATGGGAGCTTGAGCATCAATCATCAACGAAGGGTGACTCCCTCTTGTTCGAGCCTCCTCTGTTTTTTCCTCACATATTTGGTGATTCTTCCATCCATGATTTCGCTTGTGTATCTCTGTCTACGGATGCACCCATTGTTGATCATTCGCAGAACACACCAAATGTCAGTCCATTATCCAACAACGGAGAGGATAAATTATTCACTGAAAATCCACTTGATTTTTCATCTACCTTTTCCAGAAACGCAGAGGGTGAATTTTTCCACTTCTCATCTACCCCTCGGTTTGATTCATCAGACCATGAGGAGGCCGATGAAATCATTGACTTTTTAGATCATAACTATCATGATCTATTTACTCCCATATTCGATCACGATGATGACTCTATCGCAGTTTATTTTTCGAAGCCACCTATTTATGATGATGTATCTGTCGACGAAGTTGAAACCCCACAAATTGTTGAGGCACTTCAGCCCGAGATGATGGTTATGTCAGGCCCTCGCTGTCCTGAGGTTGGTTTCACTTCTGATTAGGAAATTGTTGAAACACTCGAGGCTCCTCATCACTCATATGTATGCATTGAAGGTTAATCTCACACATAGATTATGCTTCATCCACTCAAACTACACGATCCCATCGCTCATGCATTGGAGGAATCTTACATAGAAAGCACACGTTCACAACGCAAGTTTTCTTTGTTTATTTCATTTGATTGCATGTCATAGTCAAGAGTATGCGTATGCTTAACAATCGCACAACACCGTGATAAGTCCACAGACTGCATCTCATGCACTTGCACTCACTTATGTTCTATGGACACCTTTAAAATTGGAGTGTGTTTGTCTTCATTGCTATATCTTTCTTGTTTACAGGTTCGCACAACTGTGTTGTTCGCGAACCATGCCTTGACCAACATGGGTCGACCAATGCGTCGGTGGCTACATTGGAAGTATCACTTCACGTGATCAGGCCCATGCACTGTTAGCCTAGGAGTAGGAGTAGTGTTTGCTTTTGGTTTGTTTTCTTGCATGTATGGTTTCTTCTTACCTTGCATGTTTATTTTCTTACTTTCTTTTCTTTCGCACTTACTTCTTTTTTCACTTTGTTTTGTGTTTGTTTGCTTGTTTACGTTCCTAGGTTAGTTTCGCATGAAACTATGTGCGACTCTTGAAACAAGTTGGGTACAGTACAAGAGGACTTGTGCAGTTATCAATACTTGGTTATCTATCGTCCTACCTCTGTATGAAGAACTTGTTATCTTTAGTCCATGATACGTTATAGGAAAATACATATTGTTCGAAGTGAACCTTGGTGAAAACACAATGCTTGCGCACTAACTAGTGTCACCTACTCTATTTGGTTGTTTTTGGGTTAATCCTTGTCAGCTCAGTCAAGTAGAGTAAGGTGAGTGGGGACAGCTTAACAAGCACATCAGAGGTATATATAAACTACTTCTATGAAGGAACAACCTCTTCTACTCTCAATAAGTCGGGATCCCTCTTCTGCCTCTGAAATGAATAAGTGCAATGCACAGTTATGAAAGTGAAAAAATGAAAAGTGAAAAATTTCCAAAAAAACGGAAAATGAATAAGGTGAAAGAAGAGAAAGGCTTCCTGTGTAGAGAGGTGATGAAAGTAACTTTGCCGGGGTACCGACCAAGCTCGATGGCAGTGAAGTGATGCTTGTGTTCCTGCATGACTCTGTTGGGGTATTGTCCACACCTACTGGCACCAAAGCAACACCAGAGATGAAACTAAAACTCTGATGACTATACTGTTTGTGCACCAATATAGCCCTCATCCCCAATCAAAACAACTGTGTTGGCTTAGCTTGGAAGGTGTGTCGACCGACCAAGATCCTAGCAGATGCTACGTATTACAAACAAGCAAGTGTGCAAACTAAGACGAATAGAGAACTGAAAAATATTTGTGGAGGTGTTAGACTTGATTTTCATGAACAAGGTCCATTCAGAGAGCTAGATTTCTACCAGTGTGTTGCCAAGTGATGTAGCGGTTACAACCACCCTCCAAAATTTTTCCTTAGCTTCGTTTTGGAGCCTCCCTACCAACCATCCTTAGCAGCATGTCTTGCCTTTCCAAGTACACAAGCTTCACTGGTTTTTTAGCAGATTGCTTGCCTGTGTGAGATAGCTTGCTTCACTCCCCCCACATGCTGCTACTCCGGACTTGGTCTAGCTTCTGGCTTAGCAGCTCCCTTAGGAAATTGCACAAATATGGAGGGGAACCAATATTCCCTCCAGAAATTGTGCAAATATGACTGGCAGCCTGATGGGCTTAGAAACTACACATTCTGTCAGACAACCTTCCCAGTGAGAACTGCACAATCTGACCCAACAATGCAGCTCAGCCCAGGAATTGTGCAATTCTGGGCAGCATTCAGCTACTCCTCCCAAAAATTGCACAATCCCTTTAGACGGCCAACCCAACTTCCTCCTAGAAATTGCACAAAAATTCTCCTCAGTCAAGTAGGCTATTACATGTGCCCTCAGGTTGACCGATTCCACCCGGGACCCAGAAAACTTGACTTGCATGCATGGGCTACTTTTTCCTCAAATAGCAAAAGCAACATGAAAAAATAATCCCTAGATTTTAGGGAGCTATTTTTAGCAGCTGGATTACATGCAAAGATCGTTTTAGAAACCTTCCTCCATGTGTCGCTTTTTCCTAGATTTGTGGCATGTGGGTCATGAGCTTCAAACTTATTTATTCGACGCTTCAGAGCTCATTCTTCACATTGATCTTGGAGCTCTGACATCCCACAACACATCTAGGAGTTTTCGACACATCCAGCTCAGCGATTTCCGGGTAAGTCCGCTTTACTTGTCTTTTGCAGCATTTCTATCGCTTTTTGTGTTTTGGGTTGTGTGAGTGTTGTCTGCTTGATTTATGTGAACGCTTGCTATCGTTTGCATACATGTTAGCTTGTACAAACACCGTTTCAGTTTTCTTTAGCATCTCACTTTTGTCGCATGCATGACACTGTTTTGCATGAACAATCATCGATTTGGAAACTCATTTCACACACATGCATGTTGTTTTGTTTAATGAATCTTTCATTCTCTGTTTTCATGTATGATCATTCACTCCTGCCTACACTCATTATCACCATGCATTCACATCTTCATTTTCTTTCAGTGGCTCATCGGCGGGTCCTAGAAACCTTGGCTCGAACTCTGCCTCACCAAGACAACATTATGCAATTCTGAGAGGGAAGGCTCTGCCTTCCTCCCATAAAATGCGCAATTCTGGCCAGTGACTATCCTCAAGTCTTGCCTTATGCAATTCTTAGAGGTAGTAACCATTGGCCTAGAAAATTGCGCAATGCAGTCCCTGGGCATGCATCACTTGCCAATCGAGATTGCGCATTGCACAATCTCAGCACCCAGCGGGCCAATCCGGATTGCGTATTGCGCAATTCCAACAGTCAACCAGCCTCCCAATAGTCCGGACTGCCTTTTGTGCAATTCCGACAGTCAGCCTCTCGGCCTTCGAGTGAAAATCGTGCAATCCTTGGTAGTCAATTCCCAGGTATGTTGCATGTCATAGCTCAAGTTTGCTTTGGTTTCAACTGACAGATTTATTGCCATGCATGTCGCCATGTATCCAGATATAGCAGGTGTTCATCCATCTCTCAACAGTTCAGGATGAATGGCCTCCAGTAGAGCAAGATGAAAGGACACCGATGGAAGTGCAACTGGAGCAACTTTTGAGCGAGTGCCTACAAGTTTGATCTATGAAAACACCAAATTAATCGTAGACAAAAGCAAAAGCAAATTAAAAATATAATCATTAATTTATTTCAAATAAAATTAACATATTACTATTTAAATATATTATAATCTAAATATTTTTTCTAATTAATTTTTTTATAATTTAAACAAAAATATCGTTAGTGTATTCATTTTTCCCACTTTTTCCATATTAAACCCTCACATTATACTTATTCAATTATTTTAATATATAATATTCTTTATTCTTAAGTATTCTTTCATAATTATATTATATACATTTTATTTTATTTTATAACATCTATTATTATATAATGAAAAATAATAATACGTTTTTATTTAAATTTTAAAATTAATGAAATAAATGTTGTCACTTTGTTGTTCTCCCCAGCATTTGAACATTTTTTATGGCGGAAGCCTCTTTATTCTCAATCTGCTCACAATGGACTCCACTTGCCGACAAATAAAAGCAAACGCATATAATGATACCTTTCAGTCTTTGTGGATGAAAAATGATTACACGCCAAGCAGGCTTTGATTAATGAGAATGTCAATATTCTTCCCCTAAATTATACGCAAACCTCTCCACATTCGGTGTCGTTATCATCTCAAACATATGACGGAATGCATTATGCTTATTCTCCCATCAACTTTTAATATTTATATTCCCAAAACATTTCCGTTTTCTTTCAGTTCTGTTCATTCTCTCAAGTTGCTTTTTAACATTTAGATTCTCATAAACCTTTTTTTTTTAATGGGTAAATGAGTATTGTTTTTAAAAAAATTATGAAATGAGTGCATATGATTTGTAAAATTATATATGATTTATTTCTTTTACTTTAGCTTTTGGTTAAATGTATGATTGAAAAGGTATTTTTCATAATTTTAAATTTTGTTTTTATAAATATTAATTTTTATATTTTATAATTTAATAATTAAATAAATTGAAATACATTGAAACAATTATTTTATATATTATATTTATATTATTTTTTTCAATGTTTTAATAATTTTTGTTAAATTTGATAGGTAAATAATTGTATTTTAAATAATTTTACATATTTCAATTAACCAATTTAAAAATGATTATATATAATTTTAAGTATAGTTTAAGTCTATATTATATAATAATAATTATTTTAGATTTATACATGGATTAAAAAAGTTTTGTGAATTAATTCGGGTCACAAGTGTAATTTTAGTTGTGTTGGTCATTATTTTTTGTGTAGTGTGAAAATTTCTAAATTGAAATTCTACTGCACCCATTGATTTATTTCACCTACTTATTCTTCACAATAAGTTATTTACGAAATCCCTTCAATAAGTTATTTATGAAATCCCCAGAAAAACCCAATGCTGGAAAACCGGTGCAACAGAGAAGGGTTTTATTAATCTTTAGCAACAATTGCTTTTACAAGGAATGATGTTAAAGAGAAACTGAAAGAAAACACCCGAGACTTTCCCTTTGCAATTTTCTGACACTTTGGAGACCCTTCTCCCACTCTTGCGTCACCTCTATGTCACTCTGCGTGGCTCAGCGTGGCTCTGAGTATCTTTGCGTCCCTCTACGTCAATGTACATGAGGTCTACGTCTCTCCTTTGGACTGCGTCTCTCTCTATGTTGTCTCTCACTATCCCTATGTCACCTCCTCCTTAGACACAACCTGCTAATGATGCCCTCCTCTTCCTCCACCCTGCAACTCTTTCTCTGAAATCAATCTCCTCTCTTGAGAATTGATTTTCCTTAAGATATTGAGTATCTGTCGGTGTGTCTCCAAATGATCCTCAAGTCTTCTCTTATACTTTTCTTGTTGATGAATCAACGGCCAAGAATAAGTCTCTAATCAATGACTAAGATTAAATTAGACTAGATCCTTGTCTCTTAGAAGATTTTCACCCTTAATTTTATTAATGCCCTTTAATATTTTTATTTTCCTAAGTTTAGACTTAGGAACCCATTAAAAGTATTAATTATTTTAATAACTCCTCATCTAGGTGAAATTTCTCAAAACGATTTCGGAGTCTTGGATATATCATGTGGCTTAGCCTCTCGACCAATTTTCATGGCTAGAGCATATCTGATGCTACAAAAAATAAACACTCCCTCTTAGCGAGGAATGTGCTCTAGTAATGCTTCACCATAGAAACATCACACTGATCTTCCGCATAAGTACTTGTGCTGATGCTTGGCCTGCTGCCTCACATCCCTTGCACTGCTGCTTCGTGTATTGTTGCCCATAACACTGCCACTGCCACATATGTACTGGAGCTCCCTCTCAACATGTTGCATCATGCTACCCATAGCCCTACCACTGCCAACTGATGCATTGCAACTCCCAACACTTATTCATTTCTGCTATTGAAATGGGTTCTTCACCATCCCCATCTTCTATTTGAAATAAGCAAACTTTGTTCTTCCTAGAGTCTTGGTGAAGATGTTTGCCACCTGTTCTCCTGCAGGAGTGTACCTTAACTATACTGCTCCTCGTTGGACACAGTCTTTGACAAAGTGGTACCTAATATCAATGTTCTTCGACCAATCATGAAATACTGGATTTTGAGAGAGCTTGATGCAACTCTGATTATCACACAAGATCCTGGTTGCTTCCATCCTTCTCCTAAAAATATTCACAAGCAGTTTCCTAAGTCATATGGCTTCACACAAAGCCATGCTAGCTGCCATATATTATGCTTTAGCTGAGCTCAAAGCCACATATTTCTGTTTGCTACTACACCAGGAGGTCATTCCTGATCCAATGTTGAAACAATATCGAGTTCTACTTTTCCGATCTACTGAACTTCCAGCCCAATCTGCGTTAGTGAACCCACTCAACCTGATGTCATTACCTTGGGTATACAATAGTCCATGTTTGGTTGTTCCTTGTATATACTTGAGAACATGTTTGGCTGCTGCCCAGTGTGCCCTCTTTGGTTCCACCATGAACTGACTGAGGGTGTTGATAGCGTAGAAAATGTCTAGCCTGGTATTGACCAGATACATCAGGGACCATATAAGCTGCCTATATAAGGTGGTATCAATGTCTTTATCTTCTGATGCATCAATTTTCTTCCAGTTGGTGATCATTGAAGTAGCCATAGGTCTACAAACCTGCATCCTGGACCTCTTCAAGATCTCTGTAGCATATATCCCTTGTCCGAGGAAGATCTCACCCTTCTACTGCCAAACTTCCAACCCTAGGAAATAATGCATTTGTCCCAAATCCTTCATGTCTTTTGTGGCTAGGTTCTTCTTGCAGTCTTTGATGAGCCTGGATGATCCTGTTAGGAAAATATCATCCACGTATAACACTAAGATTAGAGGCTCATTCTCTATGACAAGATAATAGAGATTAGGGTCTACATCAATCTTGATGAACCCCATCTTCTGCAAGTAGCCATCAATTCAATTGTACCATGCTCTAGGTGCCTGTTTAAGCCCATACAAGGCTTTCTTTAATCTGCATACATGAGATTTCTTCTCATGTGCCTCAAAAGCCTCTGGTTGTTCAATGTATACTTCCTCTTCTATTACCAAGGAAAATTTTAGGGGCGAATATTCGTCAGAGGGCTAATTTTCCATGCATTTTCCAAAAAAAAGATTCGCGAATTTTCTTTTCTTTCTAAAATTGATTCGTTCATATTTTATAGTATAAAATTATTTTACTTTAAAAATCACCAATATTTTATAGATTCCATATAAAATCATTAAAAATTTGAATATTTTTACAATAATGTAAGCAATTTTTTTTATAGTTTTCCCAATAGGGACTAGTAAGATTTGCCTAGAATTCTAAAATTTGAGATAAAATTCCATCCTTAAAATTTTCACTGTAGACTATTACTCCGTTTAAGAATGTCGTCTTAGCATCCATTTGATGAATCTCCCACCCCATCTGTGCTGCAAGAGATATCATAGTTCTAATAGAAGTATACCTGACTACTGGAGCGACGATTTCTTTGTAGTCTATCCCTTCCTTCTGAGCATACCCGTTAGCCACAAACCTGGCTTTGTATTTCTCCATGCTACCATCTGCAACATATTTGACCTTGAATATCCATGCCAAACCTACCACTAACCTATCTTGAGGCCTAGGTACCACTTCCCAGACATCATTGACCATTATAGAGTTGTACTCCTCCACCATAGCATCTACCCATACTTGATGTTGAACTGCATCCTGAAAACTAGAAGGTTCCCCAACCTAAGCTACTAAGGCTGTAGAAATTTTGAATATTATGACACTTATTCACAGAGATTATCCTGATTATACACTAATTGTGGAATACATGCATAATACATAACCTCCTCTATGTTGATCATCAATTTAGCAGTATAAAGAAACATTCACATGCGCACATTGAAGCATTAATCACACATATCAACACAGTATGTAACTGGGGAAAGCATCTCGCTAAAAACCCCAAACTATCTGTATATTATATTGATTGAGAACATGTAACAATACATAGTACAATACTCCTTTCAAGTACTCAGTACTATCTCCACCTGTTACACACAAACTAGCTCAGATCTGAATCAATCACAGGTTCAAATCTCCTCCGCTGCTTTCCTGCCTCCACTACACAATCTTGCATGAGAATAGATGAGAATGGCTGATCCAAACTCGTATTTCCTTGGCTGTACCACGCAATCCTCATTGGAAATACTCAATCCATGCATGTGCAAATCTCATGCACAACTATAGTCACAACTGATAGTTGTATTTCCCTTTCACTCACCTCTAACACTTGTCTCCACTGAACTGTCCATGCACTGAGTTAACTGATGTATTCCTCTGTTGATCTATGAGTTAATAATTAGTGAATTAATTAATAACTAATTCACACCACTCATCACTTAGTCTATTGATCAGTTAGACTAAATACAACTAGTTCAACTAAGTCAAACTGAACACAACTCCATCAACTCCTCAATCAACTCCACAAAACTCAACCACTGAAGTCCTTCATGCAATAGCTCAAGTAACCCATAAGAACCACTTATTTCCTTCTGGCAACTGCATGTGCCACATCCGTAGCTCGAACTAAAGCGCTCCAAGAGAATAAGATAATTTTTATAGTCCAAATATTATTAAGAGCTAATAATATTCGACTGTTCTATTTTTAGCCTGGCAGTCTAAAAATAGACTCCGCCCATATGTCTAAAACTAGAGTTCCATCTATTTTTACCAACTTGACCAATCATCCACAAATATCATCCTGCAACTCATAGACCATGATCCATATGTCTAAAAATAGACATAGTCTAAAAATAGACTTTGCGCCAAACATAGCCTGCGGGTCCACTTAGTGAAGGCGACTTCTTTTCACTAAGCTCCATCATCTTGTTGCATTTTCAACACTCCCTCTCAACAAGATATGGATTATCTTCAACCCTTATCCTGTAACTCTGGAATGTTCTGCATGCAACACATCTACTCGGTCCACTTGCTCCAACAACACTTGGAACAAAAACACTCCCAATTGACCCCTCTGTTGGGCTAGGAACATACTCTGATGCTGAAGCTCTACCTGCTGCTGACAAGTGTTCCCTCTCTGACATCTGCACTACTACAACATCTCCATGCATCTCACACCATTGCACACTTCTTTGTGCCACCTAGCACTGTGAAAAACACTTGTGCTTCTTGCATTGCTACAGCTTGCTAGCTATGTGCTGTCCTGGGATTCCCTGCACTGTCGCTCTCTCTACCGCTCCATCCGCATCTGTCTCTACCCAATCAGTCAGTTCCTGCTACTCCACATCGGGCTCCTGTAGCAAAGGTCTCATCCAAGAGGTGGTACCTCAAGGATCCTTGCCCTCTTCCTCTGGGACGACCACTCTATATCTCCCCACCTCGTACCTGGAGGTATGGCTGCATGTGATCCCTCAACCCACCTAGCTCGAAGTTTCCCCCCATTGGAGGTCTCTGCATGAGTAGATGTCTCTACTCGATCTCCACTCAGCTTCCCCTGTTGTGGCTGCTCCACAACCTCCTGAAGCTGTTGCACCAATCGTGGCTCCTCCACAATTGTCTGAGACTTCTTCTGGCTCTGCATGTTGAGAGGTAATATACCCTCCCTCTCAACCACCAAGTCTCCATCAGTTGCCTTGCTGCTCAAGGAATGCATCTACATGCAACTGATAAAGGTTCCTGACTTGAACCCCTATCTTCTAGGTTTCTCCAGTTGTCTTACTACGTAGGAAAGCCTTTCCCTCGCTGAAAACAACATCATATCCCTTTTCTTCTAACATCGCCACAGAGATAAGATTCTTCTTCAATCCTGGAACATGTATCACTTCCTTTAATACAAAGGGTTTACCAGACTCCCTCTCAAAGGAAATGGTACTGATACTGATTGCACTGTATCTACCATCATCGCCCATCTCGATGTGCACTCCAAGATATTTCTCATCCAGATCAGAGAACAAGTCTCGATCTCCTATCATGTGAAAAGATGCACCACTGTCCAAGAATCATACCGATCCCATCACACTTGATACCAAGCATGCGATCAACAAAAAATCCAGCTCAAACTGCGAGGCTAAGGCCTCTCTCGCTGCAGATCCAGTAGCTTGCTTATTTTTCTTCTTCTCCGGACAATTTGTGGCATAGTGTCCATGCTGGTGACAGTGAAAGCACCTCACCTTGGACATGTCTTGCTTCTTGCCTTTCGCACCAGAATGAGAAGCTTTCTCATTCTTCCCCTTCTTTGCTTTGGCAGCCAAAGCGCAATTTTCTTCATCAGATTCCTTTGATGAAGATCCGTCCCTGGTTTTCCGCCTGATCTCCTCTTGCACAAGATCCGACCAAAGTCTCTCCCATCCTGGCAATTTCTCCTGACCATTGACAGAGTCTTGATAGGAATGCCAACTCTTCGGAAGACCAAGTAGAGCCAAGATCACCAAGTCCTCATCATCGACAGTCACCCCCACACTTCCCAGCTCGGGTGAACTTCGTGAGATACTCAGGCATACTGTCTCCATTCTCACACTTTATGTTTCTGAGTTTATCCTTGAGAGCCAAATTCCTCTGGTCGCTCTTGCTTTGGAATAGATCTACCAACGCTTTCCACATCAAGTATGGAGAAGCCTTTCCATGGAGGCTGGACACAATGTGATCCCTCACGCCCTCCAACAGAATCCTTTGACACTTTGCTGTCTTCTTTTGCCAATCCTCGACTTGAGCAGCATCAGTAGGTTTTGGGACATCCACATCTATGAACTCCTTCAACCCATTGTCATCTAACACCACCTCCATCCTGTCGTTTCATGCAATATAATTCGAGCTGCCTTCAAGGGCATACTCTAATCGCAATCCGTTGAAAGACATTTCAACTTCGACACCAAGAAAACACTGCTGCAAATTCGAATTCCACCAGCTCAGAACTCAACTGCTTATGATCTAAAATTCATGAGAACAAAGTATTTCTTGTACAGAGATCGACCGTATGGGAATTCACTGGATATCTCACCTTCCAAAAGAAGGATGACTCCAGCAGCTACCTGGCTTGATTATAGACTCTGCCTGAAGAAATAAATGTAAACACTTTCTGAATAATATATCTGATGATCAATCCTGGCTTTGATATCCTGTAGAACTTTTTCTACAAATCAACCAGCTCCGATACCATGTAGAAATTTTTAATAATATGACACTTATTCACAGAGATTATCCTGATTATACACTAATTGTGGAATACATTCATAATACATAACCTCCTCTACGTTGATCATCAATTTAGCAGTATAAAGAAACATTCACATGCACACATTGAAGCATCAATCACACATATCAACACAGTATGTAACTGGGGAAAGCATCTCGCTAAAAACCCCAAACTATTTGTATATTATATTGATTGAGAACATGTAACAATACATAGTACAATACTCCTCGCAAGTACTCAATACTATCTCCACCCGTTACACACAAACTAGCTCAGATCTGAATCAATCATAGGTTCAAATCTCCTCCGCTGCTTGCTTGCCTCCACTGCGCAATCCTGCATGAGAATAGATGAGAATGGCTGATCCAAACTCGTATTTCCTTGGCTGTACCATGCAATCCTCATTGGCAATACTCAATCCATGCATGTGCAAATCTCATGCACAACTATAGTCAAAACTGACAGTTGCCTTGCCCTTTCACTCACCTCTAACACTTGTCTCCACTGAACTGTCCATGCACTGAGTTAACTGATGTATTCCTCAGTTGATTTATGATTTAATAATTAGTGAATTAATTAATAACTAATTCACACAACTCATCACTTAGTCTATTGGCCAGTTAGACTAAATACAACTAGTTCAACTAAGTCAAACTGAACACAACTCCATTAACTACTCATCTAACTCCATAGAACTCAACCACTTGAGTTCTAACTGAAGTCCTTCATGCAATAGCTCAGTCAACCTGTTATCTCAAAATCAGATCCTGATAGGCTGCTGGTCATGTTGACTCTAAGTAACTATTTCAAACCAATCTTTTGACTAAGGCTTAGCCTCCTTAGCTTGAGAGGGCTCTCTTAAAGGGTTATTGATTTTGACTAATAATAAGATGGCTAACTCTTGTGGAATAACATTAACAAACATGAAGGTTGGATACACATTACATAAGTTTCCATTAGGCCTATGGAGTCAATCATACTTCAGTAAACAATGACACTGCCTTTACATAGAATTTAGGGCACTTAGCATTTAGATGTTTAGAACACAACTCATATAAAACCACAGTTCATAAATGCATACAGGAAATCAGAGCACAATCAGTGAATTCTGAGTGATTACACATCTATGCAATTGTAAGAGACATTAAGGAAAGAACAAATCACACATTCTGAACATGGAAATCCTTCATGAATCCTGAGAAGAAAAGTAGACAACTTATATTACTGAAAATGGTCTTTACATAAGCCAAAATAGTACCTCTGTTATAAAATTTCCAACCCTCATTACATTGTTGTTTCAGCTATATATAGAATCCTTATTCTAACTAATTCGAGCTTCCTCCTCCAGCATGAGGGGAATTTGATAACTCGATAGCTATCTCTAATAACACCTATTAGCTATTTAACTAACTATTAAATACAATAAAGTGCTAACTGGAATTTTAAAAAGTCCTAAATCTACTATGACTCTAACTCCATCTTCGTGCCATAGTGGCTTCTCCTTGTTCTTTGACACCTGGTCCTCTTTCAATTTGGATAAGCTGGATATTTACTACTCCATATTGACCTTGAACGCTGAATCTTTAACTACCCAGTAGTAGGAGGAGATGTCCCCTGCTTCTCGGTCCCTGTTTTCCTTAATTTGCTCGAATGTATAACAACATTTTTGAAGCCTTTAATAACACAAAATATGGAACATTGTCACGTTTTTGATGTGTTGTAGGTTGCATTGATGGACATGTGGGCAGGCAAAATTTCCTTGTATGCAACTCATTAAATGCCTTTTGAACAGTGATAAAGGGGCTTTATAACAGAAATTTAGACTTTGGTTAAAATATTTCACCTTTTTAAATGGACACCTGTTTTGGTCTAAATGGCTATTGTAGCTCCATCTAATGTCTTGTGTACCCTTAAGGTGTCTCTCTTTCAAAATTCCCGTTCATAATACAAAACAGCTGCTCTGCGTTAAAATCATCACCTACAGCAGTTTCGTAGCGCGGTACGAAACTGCTGTTTTATTTAAAACAGCTTGCCTTTAACCCGAAAACTTTATCACCCAAAAATCTGATTGCCAAAAACTCCCTTTGTTTTTTCATATGTATAGCAGGGATTTACATGTCTTCAAAACAATAAGACTAAGCAAAATTAACAAAAATTTGGAACAAAACCTTTCCTGAAAAGAGAATTTATTTTGTATGTAACTGGCCTAGCTGTGCCTTCAGTTCTCTAGCAGCTTTGCTTAGTTGGTTTATCTCATCTTCAGCTGCTTCTATTTGGCTCTTCATGGCTGCTACATAATCTCCTTGAGATGTGATGACTATTTCGTTTGTGCTGCTCTTTTGCCGAGGTTGTGTCCCTCCCCCTGTTTCCTCTGTTCTGGGTAGTGCTTCCTGTGCTTGCTAGAATTTTCTTGTCATAGGTCTTCTAGGTTTAAAAATAAATTCCTGAGCTGGCTCGTCGAATTTAAGCCTTTTTGAGGCCTTGGTTTTCTTAACACTTTCTTGCAGTGACTGTGTCAAATCAATTTGAACTGGTTTAGACTGCTCTAATTCAATGGCCTGTAATAAATCATTCAAACTTGCCTTAGAGACTGGGCTCTCTTCAACAGCTATAGCTTTACCTTTTTCCTTATTTATTTGGCTTCTTGTCCTTACCCTTGAGACTGCTTCAGATTTTCCTGTTTCAGGTACAGTCTTCTTACCCTGAGTTTTTTCCTTTGTTGATTGCTGAGGTTGTTCTTGAATGATTAGTGGCTTCACTGGTTTTCTTAACTGTGACTTGGTTTGCTTTTTAACTCTTACTTCCTTTTGAAGCTCAGCTATGGTGAATTCTCTCGCTGGTTGTGGAGTAAGGCCAGTCTTGCTTTGGAATCCAGCCATAAAAATAAACGAATTCCAGTCTCTGCCTATCTTTTGGAGGCCATCTAAAACTAACAACTTAATCAAACCATGATGAAATAAAGAGGTCTCACAGTCCTCTTTCCTCAGCTGCACGTTATCACACATCTTACTCAGACTGCGAAATAAATAAAAAGGAATGTCTATGGAGACTTTCCCGGTGAAATGCAAGAGCAATTTAAAATGGTAAGAATAGACCTTATTGTACCTTCCTTCACAAGTCAAGTATTTCTGTATGCAGGTGAGAAGAAGAGCATAATGTTCCTTGACATAATTTCTGGGCACTGCTTTTGTTAAGTCTTCATTTACATATGCCTCCTTTAAAAATTCTTTACAAGGATTCATATCAAATTTAAAATTTTTAAACCATTCTTCCTGTCCTTTTGGGATCTCTGTTACAGCAGCTATTGTTTCTGGAGAAACCTGTACTTCTAGCATGGCTATCTTTGAATTTAAACCAGTGAAGTTTAGCGCAAATTCCTTAGTTACCTGTGCATGTCCTCCTTGTAGTTTTTTGCAAAATTTCCAGCACCCGGCATCTTTGAACGCTTTCTTCACGCCTTCATCCCTCAATGCTATGTCCAGGCCTTCAGGTTCATTCCTCTGACATTTACCGGATCTGTGCTCTTTTCTCTCCATTTTTTCTTTGAGATCTTCACGCCCAATTTCTAACAGCTTCGGTCGAGATGGTGATTCAGCTCCTTTTTTAATTCAGCCTCGCTTGTAATCAGGCTCGCTTGAAATTCAAATTGAAACGCTTCAATGCATAATCAGGCATACTGGTCACTCATGCAACACTTACGACCATCATTAAGGTCTATGCACGGTAAAATCTCTTGGGAATGATATTTCTGTGCATATCAACAGTCTATTGGTGGAGTAGTGGCAAATGAACGTTCAGACATGATACAAGAGGTACAAAAACTGACATGAGTGGACACGAATGATGACTCACCTACGGACTTGACATTTCGGGAAATATTCGCTGCGAAATGCACGAATCCATGATTTCGAAGCGCTGTTAGCTATAATTTTTAATGATGCGCTGCGAAACTGCCTAATCATGACGCGCTGCGAAACCGCTAGACCATGATTACGCTGCGAAATGGGCAAATGAGATTACGCTGCGAAATCACTAAAAGACACGGTGACTCGGATAAGACAAGACATGACTATGGAATAATGATGGATGGAGGAAAACCAATAGGAGTGGAGTATGATTTAAGTTAAAAACCTTTAAAACTCCAAATCCTAAGTGAGAAAAATAAAATGAAATCAACTTCAACACAGACCTTTGTCATCAAACTAGGACAGGCAATTATATGCATCAAACTTTTAGTTCTAAGTGATAACAGTGGTTCCACTTGGGATAGTGTGCTCCTATAGTACACTAAGAACTCATAGGTCCAGTGCTTTGTTCAATTTCTGAAAACATAAACAGAGTTGACAAGCATTCCTTTCTAGCTTTGTGGGCCTTCACCTCGGGCTTAAGCTTCCTGTTCAGCTTGTCATTTATTTTCAACAAGAAAGACTAATAAAATGGTTATATACAGTGTTTGTGAGACACTTGGTCGAGATTCAATCAATTGTAATGCTTTAGGAACCTACCATTAACAGGTCCTCCAGCATATGGTGTTCCATCAATCTCCTGCAGAATATAGGTGTTATACCCATGGAAAGCAGAAATTTGATATTGCCCTTTCCACAAATTTTCAAATTTACCATGTTTACCTTTCTCTTCAATTCTAGCTTCCCATTTCAGGACTTTATCATGAATCTGGAATGTAACCTCTTTGATATTTTTGTCAAATGCTCTTTTAATCCTGTTTTGGCTTTGTTGATGACTGTCAAACACCTCATTTCTTTTCTCCTGCAAAGCTATTAGCTGATTTATCGTTCGTTGTACAGCATTTGGTTCCTCTTCTAATCCTTGAATCAGCTTCATTACTAGTACTCCGAGAGATGTTGGAAATATAGCCTCTGCCCCATACACAAGCTCATATGGTGATGTTCCAATTGATCTTTTTGTGCAAATCCGGTAAGCCCACAAGGCATATTTCAGTTTCAAATGCCAAGCCTTTTTATTTTCTTGCAGCAGTTTCTTAATGATTTTGACAAGACTCTTGTTTGAAGACTCAGCTAAACCATTTCCCTGTGGATAATAAGCAGTGGAATGTCCAAGGGAAATGTGATATTGATGACAAAATTAATCATTCTTTTGGACTTGAAAGCTTGAGCATTATCTGTAATGATCTTGATTGGGCAACCAAATCTTGATAATATATTATTTTCTAAGAAAGAAATAATCACTGAATCATTTTCTTGCCTTGTGGGTATTGCCTCTATCCATTTTGTAAAGTAATCGGTGGCTGTGAGAATCCAGCGATGTTGTCCTGATGAGGGAGGATGGATTTCCCCTATAAAATCTAATCCCCACTGCTGGAAAGGTGCTTCAACATAAATAGGAACCAAGGGCATTGGCATGAGCTTTCTCTTCCCTTCAAACACTTGACATTCATGGCATGTGGCTATCCTTTTATAAATATCTCTAAACATAGTTGGCCAAAAATAGCCAGCTCTCAAAACCTTGTTTGCAGTGGCTTTCCAATAATGATGACCTCTGCAATCTCCCTTATGAAACTCATCAATTACTTTACCAGCTTCTTCTTTAATGAGACACTTTAATAATATTCCTCCTGCATCTTTCCAAAACAAATTTTGGTCATACACAAAATATCTGAGAGATTTTAACTTGGTAAACTGAGCTTTGGATTTTGATAGGTTATCAGGAGCTCTATTATGCTGCAAAATAAATGTTACATCCTTATACCACTCTGAGATCAAGAATTTCTCATTTATTTGGACCATCTCTTCTTCATTTTCAGAAATTTCCAAGATTTCTGAGCTTAAATTAATATCAATACAGTCCAGATTTGACTGAGTCAACAATTTGGCTAGGCCTTGACCTTTTACCAATTTGGTGGGTTTGATCTCAATATCATACTCCAACAGTTTTGCTATCCACTTTCCCCTTTTTCCATCTGGATCAGCTTGTGTAAGAATATCTTTTATAACAGTATTTGGCACGAATGCAACAATGTGAGAGTGCAAAACATAAATCCTGAAATCCTTGATTGCTTTCACCAATGCATAAGCTTGTTTCTCTAAGATATTATATTTCAATTCAACATTAGCCAATGTCTTGCTAAAGAAAGAAATGGGTTGTTCAGTACCTTGACTTCCCTTTTGCAATAAAACTCCAGCAATTGTGTCATCAGAAGCAAATGTGAAGATCAGAAACTCCTTGGTAAAATCCAGGCTGATGAGGACTGGTGCTTGAGTAAGTGCTCTCTTGATCTCTTCAAATGATTTCTTTGCTTCAGCTGTCCATTTAAAATCTGTTCCTTTCTTTAACATCTTTGTTATGTTCTTAACCACTTCAGCAAAGTTAGGGGTGAATCTTCTAACAAAGTTAACTTTCCCAAGAAAAGACTGAATTTCCTTCTTGCTCCTTGGTAAATCTAACTTTTGAATTGCACTAACTCTATTAGGATCAATCCTAATTCCCTCTTCAGAAATAATATGTCCAAGCAGTTTGCCAGAAGTTAAAGCAAAAATACTTTTGCTTGGGTTTAAAGAAATACCAAACCTCCTACATTTTAGTAGGACCCTTTCAAGGTGCTTTAAGTGGTCTTCTTCCTTCTTTGAAAAAACTGTGATATCATCAAGATAAACCACCACTGATTTGTCCTTTTCTTCAGCAAAAGCAATATCCATTGCTCTTTGGAAAGTTGCTCCTGCATTCATGAGACCAAAGGGCATTTTTGCGTACATGAATGTTCCCCATGGTGTAGTGAAAGTTGTCTTCTCCTGATCATCTGGGTGGACAAGAATGTGATTGTACCCTGAGAAGCCATCAAGCATAGACATCCTTTGTGAACCAACAATGTTTTGCAGAATAAAATCCATTTTGGGGAGAGGGTAATTATCTTTCAATGAAGCTTTGTTTAAATTCCCGAAGTCTATACAAATTCTGATCTCCCCATTCTTT
>APFE030128323.1:82650-102091 GCA_000404065.3 Pinus taeda | reverse complement strand
CCTCTCCACGACATTTTATCCAAGACCTCTAGTAACAAATTCAAGATATTCCCTCTCCATGTTCTACAAAATCACGTATCTCTTCTCCAATATTGTTTTCCCAAACAAAGTATGATCAATTATCCTTTATCAAAACCTTTGTTTTCCTCCATCAATCTAAAAAAACAATAGTAGAATACTTTTGAAGACCCAGAGGATAGAGATGTCTCCTCGTAATAGTCTAAATGTAATTCATCTCAACATCAAAGACAATTTTCTAGAAAGAAAGAAATAAAGAAATTAAAGGCTAAGACCCATGAATTGAAGGAATTAATTAGGAATGATTCTAAAATTTGTACCAAATTAATGTAATTCTCTCTCCTTGATACTATTATCTTATGTTATGTTATTAAATTACCTGCTAAGTAATTGAATTATGTTCTTGATTCTTATAAGAACTATTAGTATAAGTATGAGGTATGTGTATGCTAGATACATTCCCACATCTTGCAAGAATATGCTAGTATTTTATAGCCTATTATACCAGACAATTAATTAGTTGTTATGATTAACCTAAAGATTTATTAACGATCAAGCTTATGGTTAGCCTTAAACTTGATTAGTCATTAATTAACCTTTTATCCTAACTTAGAATTAATAAATTAACATGATTTATTTAGTATTTAAATTCATTGGGTTCTTAAGAATCCATAAGTCTCCCTGACATTGAAAGATATTATTATTATTATTTTATTACTTTATTGTTTTTATGCACTGGCATGATTGTCCCCTCAAATCAATTTGAGGATAAGAGAATATGTGGGAGAGGCTTGAGGAAAGGAATGGATGTTGGTGACATAATGGTGGGTTTGTTGGAATTGACTGGGGGTAATAAGTGTAGGAAATTCGAGGGAGAGAGGGGGATTCTTACAAGGCATTGGGGAAAACATGGAAGGGGAGCAAGGAGATTTCTTTCAAATGGATTTGGGTTTTGAACTTGGGAGTGTAGAGGTATTTCTATCACCAAGAGGTGGATTTTGGTGTTGGGAACTAGAGGGGTGTTGGTATGAGGATCTCAAACACACTATGGTTGTGAATTGCACTTGGGCTCGAAGAGCTGGGGAGCCTCTGGAGGGTCCCTATCTTGAAATGTAGAAAATATTGGCTTATTTGACTTGTCTTAGTAAAATATGTTAATTCAATTTTAGTCTCATAGATGCTTGAGTTAGCTTTTAGTTAACATGTGTGATGTGGCCAATCACTTAGTTATTATCAATTAATTCGAGTTAGATGGATCTCAATGAGTTGTTGACTAGTTGAAGGGTAAAATTAGCTATTTAGTGGAGTTAAGTTATCTAGTGTTTGCTATTTAACTGATATCTAGTTCTATAATAGAGATAGTTATGAGCTTATTTGGGTAGTTCACTTTCTGTTAACTCAACATACTCGCAATTAACTAGTTTCAGTTGCTAAAATTAGCCATAATAGGTCATGAAATTAGGAATTGTTCAAGGAAGGAGAAATTCCTATTTCTTAGGAAGGATTGGGTCAAGGAAATAGGATCTTTCCTAGCAAGCCTTATTTTCTTAAGTGTTGGGAAAGCCTTGTAGAGAGTTGATCAATATTGCAGGGAGATTCAGGATTGAAGCATTTTCTACGTTATAGATTAGATTGCTTAGTTGATTCAATACAAACAAGCAGGGTTTTTTCCCATTTGGTTCCTCGAATATGTTTTTTGTTGTATGTGTGATTGTGTTTCTATTCATTGTTTTATTTTTGCAATTTGTTTTGGTAGAAAAATCTTATGGCTTTTGTGATTAGTTTGTTCTCATTAGTTGTTGCAAAGTTTCAAGGATTTTCTACATGGTATTAGAGATGAGAACAAGACAGAAACTGAGTTCCTTGCCTAGATTTAAAGTGCGTTGGAGAGAAGATCAATTAGTGTAGGCATTCTACAAGTGCAGGAATCATGTCATCCTATGATTTGAGGACAGAGGATGCACTAGAAGGGACTTCATTTTTTTTTGCATGTAAGAAATTAATTGATGTTGTCTTAGATGATAATGGGGTTTTGGAATACATCAAGATGGATATTACTAAACCTGTTGCATCAGATGCACTGTAGCTAGCTCAACGAAAGAGGGGAGCTACCAAAACTAGGAGGATGATCCTAGAAGGAGTCAAAGACCATATTTTTCCAAACTTGCATGGGAAAGAAACTCCATTCCAGATGTGGAAGACCTTTACTGATCTATTTGAAATAAATAGTGATGCCAAAAAGATTTCTTTGAAGAAAAAATTGAGGAAAAAGTCAAGACATCAAAGCTGTAAATGTTGAGAAGAGACTTTGAAACACTTTGTATGAAAGAGTCTGAGAATGTAGACTCATTTTTTACACATGTAATTGGTCTAGTTACTCAAATTAGGTCTCATGGTGGGACATTTGAAGAAATAAGAATAGCTGAGAAAGTTTTGAGAAGTTTGCTAGCAAGGTTTGATACCATTGTTGTGGCCATAGAAGAGACAAAGGATCTCTCACAGTTCTCAGTGGATGAGCTTCATGCATCACTGATTTCTCATGAACATAGACTGAATAGAGCAACAAGATCTTCATTGGAGCATGCCTTCAAGACACAAGTTTCCTTTGGTCAAGGTAGAGGCAAAGGAAGATCATATGATAGAGGAAGAGGAAGAAGCCCACGTAGAGGTGGAAGAGCAACCATTCAAGCTCAAGTGGAAGAGGAAACAATCAAAATCCAAGTCATGGCCCAAGCCAAAATCAAGCACAAGGTTAGAGGTATGATAAATCTCAAGTCCAATGTCATTACTGTAAGAAGTATGGTCATTATGCAAATGAATGTAGAAAGAAGCAATATGACAAACCAAGTTTAAATTTCACAAAAGAAAATCAGAACCATGATAGCATGTTTTTAGCTTGTAATGTAGCACAAGGAAAACAAAGTGATATATGGTATCTACATTCAAGTTGTAGCAACCACATATTAGGAAACATAAAAATGTTTTCCAATCTAGATGAAAGTGTGAAATCTAAACTGACATTAGGGACTGATAGCAAAGTCTTCGTTGTGGGAAAAGGAAGAGTTAATATCCTAACAAAGAAGGGGTAGAAGAAGTACATCTCAGATGTTTACTTTGTCCCTGGTTTGAAGCATAACCTCATAATCATTGGACAACTCACGCAAAAGCGCTACAATGTCTTCTTCAAAAATGATGTGTGCACAATTTTGGATAGGCCTCCAAGCAGAGAGCTGATTGCAAAGGTTCAAATGACAAACAATAGAATGTTTCCCCTAAAGATAAGATCAGATTTGGATAAAGAAGGTGCACAAACACAACTCTCAATGAACTCACAAGAGAATGGAAGAAAGGATGTAGTTGTCACACAAGTGAACTATCAAGCAGAGGTCAAATATGAAAATTGGTTATGGAATTTGAGATTTGGACATCTCAACTTTGGAGGTTTGAATTTGTTGCATAGGAAAGGCATGGTGAAGGGATTACCACTCATAGAAAAATCGAACAACCTATATGAAGGATGCATATTGTGAAAGAAACATAGATAGACATTTCCAACAGGAAAGTCAATAATGGAAAAGGCACCTTTGGAGATTGTCCACTCAAATTTACGTGGACCAATGCAAACACTATCAATTGGTGGAAACCACTATTTGTTGACCTTCATATATGACTACACAAGGAAGACATGGATCTATCTCCTGAAATAGAAAAATGAAGTGTTTGAGCGCTTTCGCCAATACAAAGATCTTGTTGAGAAGCAAAGTGGACACTTTATCAAAGTCCTTAGGACCGACAGAGGTGGCGAATACATGTCGAATGAATTCCTTCAATTTTGTAGGGAGGGTGGAATTCACAAGAAATTTACAACAAGGTATACACCTCAGAAAAATGGTGTGGCAGAAAAGAAGAATAGGACCATTATGGAAATGACAAGGAGTAGGTTGAAGGCAAAGCATTTGCCAAATGATTATTGGGTTGAAGTTGTTGCATGTGCAACACATATCTTAAATAGATGTCCAACCAAAAGCATCTAGAACATAGTTCCTGAAGAGGCATGGAGTGGAAGGAAACATAGTGTCACTCACATGAGAGTCTTTGGACATGTGGCGTATGCACATGTCCCGGATGAGTTGAGGAAGAAGTTGGATAGCAAGGGGGATAAATGTATATTTTTTGGATACTGTGATGAATCCAAGGCATACAAACTCTACAATCCATTAAATAATAAGGTCATAATCAGAAGAGATGTACATTTCATAGAAGAAGATGCATGTGATGGAAGTTTAGAGAAGACAGTCAATGTGAAAGCATGTATACCACATGAGGACAAAGAGGAATTGACAGCAGCAAGTAATTCCTCAACAGTGACTCCCTCTACTCCCATTCAAGAGAAACAAAGCAACCATCAAGTAATACCATTAACAAATAATAGGACAACGTCACACAATCAAGAAAGTTCTTCTCCAAGCACGCTGCAAAGCGCAACACCAAGTGACATGTCAAGCCCATCTTCGGCGAACACAAGAAGACCAAAATTTAGAAATTTAAATGAAATTTATGAGCAAGATGAAGTTGATAGTAACGTTGGTCTGAATTCTTTATTTGAAATATTTTGTAATGTAGATGACCCAATCCACTTTGAAGATGTAGTCAAAGAAGAAAAATGGGTTTTGACAATGGAGGAAGAAATAGAAGCAATAGAAAATAATGACACATGGGAGTTAGTGAACCTTTCGTAAGGAAAATAAGTGACTAGAGTGAAGTGTGTCTATAAGACCAAGAGAAATGTCAACAAAAAGATTGAAAGGCACAAAGCAAGTCTAATTGTCAAAGGATACAAGCAACAACATGGAAGAGATTATGTGGAGATGTTTGCACTAGTTGTGAGGATGGAGACAGTGCATACAATTGTGGCGATTGTTGTGCAACATAAATGGAAAGTCTATCAAATGGACATAAAATCAACGTTCTTGAATGGAGTGCTGAAAGAGGAAGTGTATGTTGTGCAACCGCTTGGTTATGAGGTAGAAGACCAAGAAGACAAAGTGTATCAGTTGAGGAAAGCTCTTTATGGGCTAAAGCAAGTGCCACACGCATGGTACGACAGGATAGATGCCTACTTGTTGAAAAATGGTGTTAACTTTTGACAAATGTGATGGTGAACCTACTCTCTACATCAAAGAGAGGGATGGTAAGATTCTTATTGTCGACTTATATGTAGATGATTTGATTTTCACAGACAATGATGGTCTCCTCATCACTGATTTCAAACCAGTCATGACGAATGAGTTTGAAATGACTGAATTGGGGTTGTTAAGATATTTTTTGGGCATAGAAGTGAAGAAAATAGAAAATGACATTTTTATCTCTCAAGCAAAGTATGTAGCAGACATTTTGGAGAGGTTTAAGATGCAGAACAAAAATCCCGCACCAACTCCAATTGTCATAGGGTTGAAGTTGAGCAAAGAATAATTCAACAACAATGTCAATCTAACATTATACAAAAGTATGATAGGCAGCTTGATGTATTTTACTGCCACTAGGCCGAATATAATGTATGCAGTAAGCTTTGTGTCGAGGTTCATGGAGACACCCAATCAAACACATTGGAAAGAAATGTCAATGGGACAAAATAGTATGTCGTTTTGTACACTGCAACAAGTGATTTTAGGTCGGCTGGTTACATTAACAGTTATTGGGTAGGAAGTGGTTATGATAGAAAGAGCATGTCAGGATATGTTTTTCATTTGCGTTCCAGAGCCATTTCATAGGCCTTGAAGAAGCAGCCAATACTGTCACTGTGAACAACAGAAGCTGAATATGTCACTGCAACAGCAACAACGTGTCAGGCAGTTTGGATGAGAAGGATGTTGAGGGATCTTCACCACGACCAAGAGGGAATGACAACCATTTTCTTCGACAACACATCCATAATTGCATTATCAAATAATTCTATTTTTTACAAGAGGGCCAAGCATATTTATGCTAAATATCATTTTATCAAAGAGTCGATTAACAATGATGAATTTGTGTTGCAGCACTGCAGGTCACAAGAACAATTCATTGATATTTTCACAAAGCCATTGGAACGTGAAAGTTTTGTTTATCTTAGAGACTATGTGGGAATTGTCAATGGTGGCAGTTGTTATTAAGGGGGAGTGTTGGAAATATTAATCCCAACTACCGCCTTAAACACACCGATAAACACCATGCTTGCCCAGTTAGCTACTACACGGTTGCATTTTTGAGTGAAGAAGGAAGGAATGAAGTCAGAACAAAAGTACAACGCAGACCAAAAGAAGTACAACGTGGACCATTTTGCAACACATCACAGAAGTTAAGGCATTTAATGAATTTTGGTAAGTATGGGTAATCATTTAATGCGTGACTATCGCCCACACTCCACAACACCTGCACGAGCGTATTAATTATTTGTTGTCATGCATTAATTTCAAATTTGTATGTTGAGATAAATATGGATGTAAAAGTCATTTGTAATAACAGAGGGTTGGGAAATTTAGAGAGCGAGAGTTTGTGAGGTAGTGAGGAGAAAAGCATGGAGCGAATTTTGGTGGGCATGTGAAAACAACAGTTACTGTGTTTTACTTTGTGTTACTCCATAACCCCTCGTGGAGTGTAAACTTTGTTTTTAATTGGTGAATGAGTTGCAATATCATATGAATGTATTTTCATGAATTAGAATTTAATCCTAAGTTTTATTTCATTGTTCCAAGCTTTACTTTGTTGTACTCTGTTTTGTCATGAGTTATTTTCCTGTGTTTTATTAAGCCTCTATGTAATTGCAATATATGTGCTACAACATAACTCTTCACGAAACTCCTCTCCTCTCCTCTACCTTAGCGTAAATCCCTATTGTTACACAACATTTTGTCACTGTCCTTGTACTCCCCGTTCCTTGATATTGGAGGACCTCTACAATGAACCCCACATGCTTTTCCTTCATGAAGAAACTCCCATTATGTCCCTTTTCATGAGCAGACCAATTCCCTTATGCACCATTTCCCCTGAAACTTTTGTTTTTCCTAGTTTACAAGACTGATGCTAATGAACTTTGTCTCCCCTGCGCCGATGTGCAGAGATTAGCACTAGCCCGAGTGCTGACCAGAGTGACTGAGCTATCTTCCAGTCGTGTCGATCCTGTTATGGAAAGTTTTTTAAACTAAGAGCCAAAGCTTCCAACTCTAGAAGCTTCGTAACAGAAGTCTAGTAAATGGCTTGGCCAAATGGGGTCGAGGATGTCAATTTGGGCTCCTTTCCCCTATAATGATGGAACTACCTCAAGGGATAAGACCTTATCCATTAAAAATAGGATCCATCTCTCATCCATTCATATTATATAAACCTCCCTTCTTCCCAAGCACAAGCTAGTGTTAATGTTGGTGTACTAGTGCTATTTTAGTTTGGAGTAAACAGCAAGCTATTCATAGTTGTAGCTATCTAGTTGTATGAGGGAAAAGTGTGATTTGGTTTGGAGTGAAGCCTAAAGGGAAGAGCCTTAAAAGTATTGTTGATTGAGGCTATCATGGAATGCTAGAAGAAGTGTGTGGGAACCTGGTCTTGTTAGAGGAGAACCACAACGTCAATACATGGTTGTAATCTCTTCTTGATATCAATATATATGCAACTATCGATTGATTTCCTACATGTTTTGTCATCTTACATATTCATGGCTTAATCTTTCTTGACTTGTTAAGTAGGTTGAATTACAATTTTTCTATTATCACTATTGTTGCTTGCTGTTGTTTACCTGTTTTAGGTGCTTGAAGAAGGAGGTAAGAGATAGCTGGAGCAAATAAGCAAGGACATCATCAAACGAGATAAATGTACGAAGAGGTAGGCCCTCTTAATTGGTTCTAACCTAAGGAAATTCCATACAATGTATCTATTGTGGCTAGACCCATTATCGGGCTAGAGGAATTTGTTTATGTCCCACTTATAATTTTACTTCACCACAAATTGGTGACTCCGCTGGGGACCCAATCCTTTTGCTTGTCTTGGATTTCATGATTTCGTGAGAACTTTTCTAGCTCCAATTTTGATCTTTGGTTTTGGCTCTTCTCTCTTGCTTACTGGCTTGAGTTTGAAATTCATAGTAGCAGATCTGGTCTCTGTTTCAAAGAATTTTTATTTTTTTCTTAGCTCCCTCGGCCACCACGCTTAATCTGCTCACTGTCACACTGATCAGTGTGATATGCTGAGGAACAGTCGCGTCGACCATACTCTAGCGCTTATTTTCAGTTAGGCAGTCACGTCAATGCTTGTAACTGAGGATTAGGGTTTGACCCCAATCTTGGCTAGTGTGTTCTTGTGATTTTGACCCCGTAAGCCTTTTGGACCGTTTTCTCCATGACTAGAAAGCTGCTTTTCATTTGGTTTTGTTTTCTTGTTGGCTTATCATCTTTCTGCTTGATTGCTTGAGTCATTGGGTGGTTAGCGAGACTAGGGCATCTATTTTGTCGTCCATTCAGCTATTTGTGAACTCAGTAAGTCGGTTTGTAGGTGTACTTACTCCTTGCATTTCATTTTCGGTCCTTTTATGACTTTGACCTCTATTACACAAGTTTGAAAATTTTTCGTTTGCTTGTCTAAACGTTTCTTTTCCGGCATGGATTATGTTGCTTGTCCTATTTTTGGTAAAGTCGATGTTTCATTAGTCTGAATGAGCTTCTCTTTTCATGTTTTCATCTGCTTGAAGAGCTTATTGTCTCAAAAACTTTTTCATCGAAGAATTGTATGCGAAAAGTTTATTTCATTGTTTCATGAAAAGTATGAAATTCCAGTTTGTTGCATCATTGTGCTACAATAGCCTGCATCATTAAAGGACTAGAATTGCATTGGCATTTGGAAAGGGAAAATAACTCTTTTGCTTTTGAAAGTACTGTTAGATATGTACTTGTCAGGAAATTAGGAACTGGAATGCATTTTTCATTAGTTTATTTTTCGAAAAAGTAAGGTAGTGAAAGATCATTTCGCATTCAGTTGCTTGTTTGTTTGCATTTGATTGAGTAGTTTCTACCCTATCTAGTGTATGCATTTCATAGAATTCAAAGGGTCTTGTCTCATTTAATTGCATTTAAGGCTTTTCGAGTCGCATCGCTAAGACCTGAAAACCGAAACATAACTCAACATAAACTTTAAAATGAATTCAATTAACCTAAGGTTCATTTGACATTTAACGATCATATCTAGAAGTTCTATGCTAGAGACATGTTCTGGCATCTTTAAAGCTAGAAAGTGCCATTAGCTTCAGCATTGGATAGCGCTAGTACGGATTTGTGCTCTTCGTACCATTGAGTATATAACAGGAGACCCCTCTAGGCTGCAATCCTTTATCCTTAGGAAGATGAATCGGCCGCCTTGCAAATGTGATACACCGAACACAAAATTTGGGGAGATCACCTGCTCTTACTTCTCGTTCGCTGGGAGGTATTCTGTAGTTCACGGTTGCCTAGTAATCCTGCTTACCCAGATCAACCAGAGCAGTCATTTGGTTTTTTTGGCTCATTAAACTTAAAAAATCGTTCGAGTGATTGTCCTTTTGAGCTCATTTCCAATCGAAAGTGGTTGAGTCATCTTTATTTCTTTCTCAACTCTTAAAAAATGAAAGAGCACCAGTCTTTTATGCATCTTAATAATTGATTGCCCATGATTCGAAAACACCCTGTTAGTCTTTTTGAGACCAAATCATGAGTTTCCCTTAAAGAACTTTTTAAAGCCTTGAAGTTAATTTTTTTGTCAACTAAGACAAGGTCATCGTGGCTGAACCATCTGGTTCACCCAGTTCCTCTTCATCTCCTCTGTCTGAAAGATTGATGCAGGGCTCTACCACTCTACCCTGTAAACCCAGAATCTTCCAACAAAGTTTCACATAAAAATACATCTCAACATATAATCCCAATTAACTTCTTAAATCCGGCAATTTCATTCAGTATCATTTGTGGAAACTTTTCTCACAATCATAAATCCAATAATCAAATTTTTTATGGGATTTAAACTCACATATAAAAGCCACATAAAGTATTTTAACCAATCGCTAAATTTGTTGCTTGGTCTCTACCATACGCACATGATCTCAATCTGCAATCTACATTTCCAACCCCAATTTATATCCAAAGAAAAATCTTGTACATGTGCCTTTCCATATTTCATTTCACAAACAAATTTTAATTAAACAAATGCGCCATGTATTAAAACTCCATCCCATTTCATTCAATTATAAACTTAAATCTTACACATGCACTTTTTAAAGTCAAATATACCTCTTACACTTGACGCAGAACCAAACCTGCGTACTCAATTCACACTGTCCTCCACAGAGAATTATTCAACAGCAATTAAATAGATTTTTACTCTAAAACAAAGATGCCTTGAGTTGCTCCCTTTTCTGACTGCGCAAAAGGAAGTGCACTCAGGGAAAGAGACTTCATAATCCGTGATTGAGCTGATGATCTAATTCAATATCATGTTCCCACGGTTCTCTCCAACAGCTTCCTCTCGTTGTACGCTACCTCGTTTACCATACGATGAAACATGCTGCACCTTAATTGCACTTCTGATATTGCGCACTGTAAACTTCACTATCTTCAAGCGTGACTACATCGACCATTGCTCAGGAGTTTGCTCGCCTCTCAGGTGGCCAAAGAACCAGGAAAATGCCACGCATGTAATATATAAACCGTTGATTATCAACTGAAGCTCGGAATTCGACAAAGAACAATGGAACTCCACGCATATAATATATGAATGTTCACAACTTCATTAGCTAGAAAGGGCATCAAGCAAAGATAATACTGCAATTTGACCTGTTGAATGCATGCATCCGCATTAACATAAAATCGTTGGATTTTTAAAGCGTCGAGGGGAAAGTTCGATCACCATATAATTCAATGCATCTTCAAGATTAATTTTATGTTTTTCTCAGACATCAGCAGCTCTTGTAAATTTAATTACCAATCAATTACCAACCAAATTTAATTGCACAACCATAATTTAGAAATGAGACATAATCTTCGAAAAATTAAATTTTGCATTAATACATACAGCACTTACATACTAATCTCCCTCCTTGGCCTGATTTCTAACTCATTGGCCCTTTACAAACTGCCCGGAGGCTCCCAAACAGGAAACCTCTCAGTCACCCTCTCCTCTTCCATGCCTTTAAGGCTTCATAATTTATAAAACTTAGCATGATCTAAAATCACTCAACTAAAAGCTCTAAAAATCTAGATGCAATGCATACATATGGAAAAAATCATCTTAAGGATTTATTCCATCTTTCTCCCTGTTCTAAAATAGAAAAGCTTCCTTATCACTTAATGATCCACATCCATTCCTTTTATGCCTAAAATATCTCCCTAGTTTTATTTATTTATTTTGAGAATATCTAATTAAATCACACTTAAAAGCCTAGATATTAAACTGACTTGGAACTTAGGAAACTAATTCCGCAAAAGCATGACCCCCTATGTCTATTATTTACAATTATTTCTCTTGAGCTGAATGCTCCTGCATCAGACTCCCAAGATAGAAAAAATTCATGATCTCCTGATCATGTATCTTCTGGTCTTGGTTTTCCTGGATCCCACACTTTGTTCTGTAAGTTATCATGTGCTATTGCTCGCTTCCTTTCTCTAGGTTTCCACACTTTATGTTGCATCGCTCTACTAGCTGTACTCTCGTAATCTTTTGTTGTCTTCCTTTTGCTTCTTCTCTTTTGTTTCACTGCTGCTGGTCTCTTCCGAGATTCTTTCACAATCATCCGCCTCATCACTTCAATTTCTCTGTCTAGCAGATTTTCTCCAGCATCTTCAATAAAACTTGTACTCACAAAACAATTGTTAGAATAAAAAATATAAGGCTTCAGTGCCTTATACTCCTTTGCCAGCATTTCAATACAATGTTCTGAATCCTCCTCCACTATCAGCACATCAGTATGTTGATCCAAACTTTCTAAAGAATCCTCTGAAAAATTCTCAAGATTGTCAATCAGTCTTTCTCCCTTATCACCTGCTTCCATGATGGCTTTTCCCTCTTGTGTTCTGCAATCTCCATGTCATATTCTGGATTCTCCAACAAATATTCTAATAACACAATTTCTCTGTAGCATCGCTGAAGCATATCATCATCACCTGCATTCATACATAAACTTTCAGTTTGCACAAAATGTTCAACAGTATCAGCTGTTACTTCCCTTATCTGTGCTTCAGACTGATTCTCTTCCTCAACATCCACAAGAAGTTCCTCTTGTGCTGTAATAGTTTCAAAAGATTGCACATCCTTCTCAACACCTGTAATCACATCACAATTGTCAGCTATACAAACACAAGAGTTCACATTATCCATCTGATCTGGATTTACCCAATAACTCAAGAAATCATCAATGATCTCCTCCTCTGTTTCATCAATGGAAACCTCCTCTGCACCTGAAAACACACACAACTCATCAGCTTTAAAACTGCAGGACTTTTTAGTCTTGACTGCTTTCTTCAACACTTCCCTTTGATCAGATCTGCTTGTGGAATCTTCAAATTTCATCTCTGGCATAAGAACTCTAAGTCCCTTTTTCAACAAGGCAATCACAATTTGTCTCAACCTCCTCTGCAATTGTCGCCACACCACTCTATTTCCTTTCAGTGAAAAGATCCATTTTCCTTTCTGGTTTTTCTGCTCTTGTAGCCATTCTTCTAGTACCTGCAACTGTACTTTTATTACTGCGATCTCTCTTTTCCGAACTTCTGCAGCCATCTCATCTCTGTGGCATTTCTCTGAACCTCTTCTTCCTCTAGAAAAACTCCTTCTGCCTCTTTCATCACCTCCTGTGGGTGCATGCTGGGTTGAGCTACTGCTAGCTCCTTCTTTAGGTGCTGTAGATCTTCGACTACCACCTCGACTTCCTTTTCCTCTGAAAGTCCCTCTCCCTCTGGTAGACTGCTTCCTCATGAGTTTCTCACTCACCATGAGTTGTACTAGCCTCTGCAATAGCAATCTCTCTTGCTGCCACTTACCTCACCAAGCTCTCCTCACTTAGTATTTTGGTAAGTACTGGTTCACTACCTCTAGAACCTCTTGAGCACTCCTCTGCTCTCTTCAGGCTATCTCTTCAACTCACCTTCTTCTTCAGGACACTGCAATTGTCCTCCTTATTCAGCCTTCAGCTGAACGCCAGGTTCACTGCCACCTTCTATGCAACCATAAACTTCAATCATAAATTTTAACTCAAAAAATCATCTCACCTTTAAGATCCTGCATGATCTTGTGTCTTCTTTCCACTTCTGCAATCTTGTTCACTTTCAATTGTGTATGCTGCCTATCAAACTTAAAAATCTGATCTTTCTTTCAATCATTCATCACACATTCAAAAACACACTTTAATTCTCATTTGTACTAAAAAAAAAACAAACTTCTTCATTCCCGCTCTGACACCACCTGATGCACGGCTCTACCACTCTACCCTGCAAACCCAGAATCTTCCAACAAAGTTTCTCTCAACATATAATCACAACTAACTTCTTAAATCCGACAATTTCATTCAGTATCATTTGTGGAAACTTTTCTCACAATCATAAATCCAATAATCAAATTTTTTATGGGATTTAAACTCACATATAAAAGCCACATAAAGTATTTTAACCAATCGCTAAATTTGTTGCTTGGTCTCTACCATACGCACATGATCTCAATCTGCAATCTGCATTACCAACCCCAATTTATATCCAAAGACAAATCTTGTACATGTGCCTTTCCATATTTCATTTCACAAACAAATTTTAATTAAACAAATGCGCCATGTATTAAAACTCCATCCCATTTCATTCAATTATAAACTTAAATCTTACGCATGCACTTTTTAAAGTCAAATATACCTCTTACACTTGACGCAGAACCAAACCTGCATACTCAATTCACACTGTCCTCCACTAAGAATTATTCAACAGCAATTAAATAGATTTTTACTCTAACACAAAGATGCCTTGAGTTGCTCCCTTTTCTGACTACAGAGAAGGAAGTGCGCTCAGGGAAAGAGAATTCATAATCTATGATTGAGCTAATGATCTAATTCAATATCGTGTTCCCACGGTTCTCTCCAACAGCTTCCTCTCATTGTACACTACCTCGTTTACCATACGATGAAACATGTTGCACCTTAATTGCGCTTCTGATACTACGCACTGTAAACTTCACTATATTGAAGCGTGACTACATCGACCATTGCTCAGGAGTTTGCTCGCCTCTCAGGCGGCCAAAGAACCAGGAAAACGCCACGCATGTAATATATAAACCGTTGATTATCAACTGAAGCTCGGAATTCGACAAAGAACAATGGAACTCCATGCATATAATATATGAATGTTCCCAACTTCATTAGCTGGAAAAGGCATCAAGCGGAGATAATACTGCAATTCGACCTGTTGAATGCATGCATCCGCATTAACATAAAATCGTTGGATTTTTAAAGCGCCGAGGGGAAAGTTCGACCACCATATAATTCAATGCATCTTCAAGATTAATTTTTTGCGTTTCTCGGACGTCAGCAGCTCTTGTAAATTTAATTACCAATCAATTACCAACCAAATTTAATTTCACAACCATAATTTAGAAATGATACATAATCTTCAGAAAATTAAATTTCGTATTAATACATGCAGCACTTACATACTAATCTCCCTCCTTGGCTTGATTTCTAACTCATTGGCCCTTTACAAACTGCCCGAAGGCTCCCAAACAGGAAACCTCTCAGTCACCATCTTCTCTTCCATGCCTTTAAGGCTTCATAATTTATAAAACTTAGCATGATCTAAAATCACTCAACTAAAAGCTCTAAAACTCTACATGCAATGCATACATATGGAAAAAATCATCTTAAGGCTTTATTCCATCTTTTTCCCTATTCTAAAATAGAAAAGCTCCCTTATCACTTAATGATCCACATCCATTCCTTTTATGCCTAAAATCTCTCCTAGTTTTATTTATTTATTTTGAGAATATCTAAGTAAATCACACTTAAAAGCCTAGATATTAAACTGACTTGGAACTTAGGAAACTAATTCCACAAAAGCATGACCCCCTATGTCTATTATTTACAATGATTTCTCTTGAGTTGAATGCTCCTGCATCAAAGATTATTTGAGGAGTCATTTCCTGAGTTACCAGAGTCACTCGAGGACCAAGGTGTTGAACTCGGAATCGTTCTGATTATTCAACATTTGTCATCTCGTCCTCCACCTACTTTCAATACTGGGTCATCTACTAATCTTAGCCCGAATTCTCTGGATAATCCCGTTCAAACTCCTGAGGACTCGCCGACCATTAACAGTTAGCTTGGGCTGGTTATCTATCCTCCAAATGCTATGTTTGACCCTATTGTGATATCACTATAGCATCCTTACAGTCCGTACGACCAGCCGGGTGTTCCTTCGGAACTATCCCCTCGTACTTCTTCAGCCATTCGTCGTCGTTTGTTTCCAAACATGGAACCTGAAGGCAATGCTCCAATAACCTCTCTAGAAGAGTCCAAAGTTTCTACTCCACACACTGTCGAGGAGGAAGCACTGCCTTTTCCTCGAGGGTTTCCCATATTCAGGGGGTATTCCCGCGAGTTTTCCACCCAACTATGTGTCTTCGGCACAGTTGGTTTCAGGTACACCTAATGACTCATCACTTTACCATAACCCTGTTTGGGCATCACACGCCATGCCTACGTCAGGTGTGTTCGTTGCGAACACGACTTCCCAATAGGTTGTTACCTCAGTCCCGGTGCAACCCACCATTCCGAATACCCTTGTATCGCCAATCCCAGTTACCTGTCAGGCACAACCGACATTTTCAAAGAATGTCTCTATCAGTTCCTCCATCCTTCTAGTTAGTGGCCAAGTTGTGCCACCGCCTAGCGGGGAAATCCTGAATGTTTCTGTGGTGTCAGGTGCCACCAATGTGAGTGGCTCACAAGCTCACATTCTTGGTATGAACCACCCTTCTTCTGGTATTATTCACAACCCTACTAATCCAACTGGATCAAGCAATGTCCAGTACTAACAAGTTGAGAATCCTGTTGGTCAGTTTGGATTAAACAATGTTCAGTATCAGCAACACTATGGGGCTTAGAACCAATACCAAACTCCTTATGTTCCATATGGTTCTCAAGGAATGGTTAATCAACCTTACAACCAGCAATCTAGGCAGTACATTCAGCCTGGCTATGGTCAGATTCAGTTCGGAAATTTCCGGGGCACTGTTCAAGTACCCTTGCAACAACAAGGACAACCTCTACAACAACAAGGGAAACCTTTGTTACCATAAGGGCAACCTTTGTTGCAACAAGGGCTCTCCATGCAATCGCAAGGGAAAATGATCCTACAGCAAGGTCAACTACAACAATCGCAAGGTCAACCCTTGCAACAATTGCAGCAAACCATGGAGTAGCAGATGAAATATGATCCACACACCTGCCAGCCCATGTCCTTAGAGGGCCAACCTCTGCAGCCTCAGGGACAATTTTGCAACCGCAAGGTCAACCCTTGCAATAGCAAAACCAACTAGGGCTGTAGCAACCTTTGTATACATATCAGCAGGGTCAACCTTTGCAAGGGTAGGGTAAAGGTCAAGCCCTGCAACAGCATGCTCAAAATCCTATTGTCCTAGGTCAACAGGTCCAGAATCCTATCAGCCAAGGGAATCAGGTACAAAACCCTAATGCCCTAGGTCACTAGGTTCAAAATTCTTTTGGTCAAGGGAAGCAGGTACATAATCCCTATGTCCAAGGGCAACAAGTGTATCAAACTTATGCCTAAGGACAGTAGGTCCAAAATCCTCTTGTTCAGGGGCAACAGGTTCATCACCCGTATGTTCAAGAACAACAAGTCGAATATCCATATGTCCAAGGTCAACAGGATCAACAACCTTTTAACCCATACGTTGCTTATCAAAAACCTATGTTGGATAGTTCCAAGGTATTCAAGGTGAGAATCCTCCTTATGGTCAAGGTAATCCGCAATGGGGGCAACCTTAAATGACATATAGCCAAAATCCTCCACTGTGGGGCCAAAGTCCTTACAAGCAGGGATGGGCTCCTCCATTTAGACCCGCTTATCGACCCCCCATGCCTTTTAACACCCAATTTCCATTCTTGGCTACACTCTAGTTTCCAGATGTATCTCGCCTTACAAATGATCCAATCCTTCATTCACCATACTGGCCTCCGGTGTCGTCCAAGATACCAAGAAACTGTCCAAAGTTCGATGGGAAAGCTAAAAAATATCCTCAAGCCCATGTGATGACATATCACCTTTAGTGATTGTCGAACTCGTACATTGACGATTCCATTCGTCTTAGTATTTTCCAACGAACCCTCATGGGCACTACAGCTAAGTGGTACATCGAGCTACCTTGAAGTACTTACCATGACTTTAACTCTTTAGCCATGGCTTTCCTCACGAATTTTCAGCTGCCAGTTCGCTATGAAACTGGCACCTATTTGCTCACATCGCTTAAGCAAGATACTGCAACACACATCTCTGATCACATCCATGAATGGGGACGTAGATGTCGCCTGATCAAATTTGAGATTACTGATCAGCTGCTCACTAAATGGTTCACCAAATCGTTTGTGGCCCCAATTGCTCATGATATATCTATGAGTGTATGTGTTATTGAAGAGAAAGCCATCGCTCGTGCCCAGCACTTGGATCTAGTTTACTCTCAGTCTGGCACTTTGTATGACTTATTACCCAATTCTCCATGGCCATCATCCAATTCCGCAACATTAAAGTCACAATATATACCTCTCGTTGATGGAGTTATTGGTTCAGTGTCCCAGACCACTGCTAAATCTTCTTCTAAACAGAAGTCAGTCTCAAATGTTGTTCCTAATAGTTCGTCCCAACCTGGCCCTGGTAAAACCTCGGAATTCCACACTATCCATTCTACCACAATGGAAAAATCCTCAAAAGGAAAGAAGAAAGGCAAAGGTAAGGTTAAAACGGATGCCCCAAAACAAGGTCCTCCCAAATCATCTGCTAGCGAATCTTCGCAATGAAAACCTAAGTATCCTTGCCTCATTTTTGACGATCCGAAGTTAGTTGCTTGCTCAAAGGGACCCCAGTTGTCTTTCTTTGCCTCTTCCTCGGATGGCAATGTTCTTTACGTCAAGCACACTTGTGCTCCCTATGAGAGTGTGGGGGCAGGTATTTTTAAAGATTCTACCTTAATGGGAATTTTTCCGCTCCCACCTCCTCATGTTGTCTCTGTCAACATGGTCTCAGTTAAATCTAATCCTTGGGTCATACCTTCACTAGATATTGTTGATACCTAGGGCAAGGTTATGCCGCTTATTCCTGTCGAAGTTAATTACGTGGAAATTGTTTCAGCTTCAAGTTCTGCATCCTCTAATTCTTTGTTTAGAAGACCTCTCTCGATACGTACTCTCAATCCCCATGGCTTGGTGCTTTGGAATCACTTGATCCCTTAGCCGAGACCTTCCTTACTAATGAAGGTATCATGGAACTCATGTCTCTCGAGGAACCACCTTGGACCGATACTCATCATTGTTCCTCGTTCTTGCCTAGCCTGGTGGTCATGTCTATATGTCTTGAGAAGTTTTCTTCTCAACTGCATATTGATGTGTCAGTTTATCCTGACGTGGTCAAGATCTTTCAATTGAGGGCACCTTTATCCCATCATGGATTTAGGATTTTTCTCCCTCCCTGAGATTTTACTGATTGCCCATATATCAAAGGGGGCATGGGAGCAAAGCCTTATATCATTTCTACTCTATTATTTGGCCGTCAATGCTTACTCGTCATGACAACGGTAAAACTCTGATGGTCATCTTGAATGGTTACTTGTGTACATTAGTGTGTCATTCATTTTTGTACAATGTGGTTTGGTGTGTTAGTTTTCAAACAACTTTCTTGTTTACTATGATTTTCTTGCTTTGCAGATGTCTGCAACTCTTCACATCAGTTTCACTGATGGTGCTTGCTGTAGTACCCAAAACCTATCATCTGTGGCATGGGCCATTTACCACCCTAACGGTGAGTTGATCAACCTTCAAGATAGTTGTTTAGATTGCACAACTAACAACATTGTTGAATACAGTGTGGTCATCGAACTATTGTCAGAAGCCATTTCTCTTCACATTAGAGATTTGGTTGTCAACCTAGATTCACAGCTTGTCATCCTTCAACTCAACAAGCAATATTCCGTCAGAAACCCTCAAATATTGAGAATGAATCTTCATATTCGTCTATTGGAATGACATTTTTATTACATTACATATCATCATATTCCTAGGCGCATGAATACATTGAGAGATACATTAGCTAATTATGTGTTGGATAGACATTTACGAAACATGGGAAAAGATAAAAGAAACCATTTGTACCATAGTAAGCAAGAAAATACACCA
>APFE030128323.1:31711-81581 GCA_000404065.3 Pinus taeda | reverse complement strand
ATATATGTATATATATATGGTGATAATGTTTGATACATCAGAACCCCAAAAAATAATATGTGTGTCCAAAATAACATCGGTGGCTCGCAGGCCTCATATATCTGTGGCTCGCATGCCTGAAAAAATGTAAATGTTGGACCTAGGAACTAATCAGTATGGTGATCATGGTAGCATGATACAGCTTGTGCAACACGAGTTAGAAATCGACGGATCTAATTCGAGACTCCCACCGTGTGTCTCTAGTACTGGCGAGGAATGTCTCCTACCCGAGTTTGGGATACCACAAGTCAGCCCCTCAAGGTTCCTCGCGATCTCCTCCTCGTTTTCACTCCCCTCCTGATAAGGAGTGACAACATCAATCGGGTGGGGGATGCGCCTGGCTATTGGGGACATCCCAACAGGCCACTCTGGTCCAATGTCTTCATTAACAAGAGAAATGTTATAAGCACATATATACCAAAAACAATTAAAAAATATCATAATTAAAAAGCTAATTTTTACCTTCATCGTCAAAATCCTCTCCATCTGGTAAGGGCATATCTGGATCTCCACGGAAGTTGGTGCCATTGTATGGCCAGTCCTCCATGACGGTATTCTGTCATCATATCCATGAAAAGAATGCAAGTCGATATGATATGTACTAACCCCCAGTGATCCTGGGCATCAAATGACTCCAGCGGGCCATCAGCGGATCGTGTGGGATAGGAGGATCTACCTCAGTCAACTGATACTGGAACAGTGATACCCATTCCAAGAAGAAGGTCATGAGAATAATCTGAAGCAAAATTGATTCAGATTCCCCGCCTTAGCTTTGGACAGCTGGCACTTTATGTTGGTCTTCATGGCCTCGGCCTAGTTGAAGATCGTAGGAGTTGTACAGTTGATAGCATAAATGAACTTCAACTTGTTGGTCTCATGTTCCACCTAAGACCTCGCCACTTTGTTGATGGTCAACAAAAGTGCTCTTAGTGTTAGATCCTGAACACTGGAAATCTCTATCTTCCCACTTTTGGATTTCAGGGGCTCATGGCAGTGTTCAACAAGCAACGAAGATATGCTTGTCCCAATTGTTCGTGACACATACAAGTTCACTGGTACCCCTCGGTGGGACAGTCCAGTGATGAAGTATATATCTAAAGTTTCCAACTCCAGCTCCTGGTCACCAATGACAAATATCTCCCGATTAATGTCCCAAAGACTAATCAGGTACCGAAGCAACTCTAGTTGGGCCCGCATCCCTGGCATGAGAAAGAATTGAGGAGCCCGCAAGCCCTCAAAGTTTATAGGCAATTTGGGTCATTCATTGCCTGGGTGCCAACATCCTCATGTTCCCATTCTTTCCAGTCCACCATTTTCAGTGATTCTTTCCTACAAAAGATATTGATTTGATTCAACAATCATGCTTCGCCCATAAAATTTGAGTTTTAACTGTGATTTTTTTAGGAAATAAGGTTTTTCCCTATTCATGGCACCGTTGCAGCTATTTAAAAATAGTTGCACCGACATTGTGACTAGCTTTGTTAATCGCCTTCAGCCAGTGCAATTCTGTGCCTGAAAGTCGTGCCAGCCGAGGGAGAAAACGTTTTTACAAAACCCCCTAAAAAAACTAAAAAAATGGTCAAAAACAGAAATAAAGGACATGAAAATGGAGCTCAGGGATTTGGCTTTTACTTGTCATTGCCGGCTTGGTGATTGACCTCCCGTATCTCCCGCAATCTGCTCCAGAACAATTAGGGAAAAAGTGAGTAAAAATTTTTCACAACAAGGTAAAATGGTAAATGGCAAAAATATATTTACTTTTCTCCTTTTTATTCATTTTTTCATGAAAATATCAGGTTTTTGTAAATATTTTAACCTATTTTGCCTCAAGAATTAGATAATACACTTTACCTTTTTTTGTGCAACAATAGGTGATGGATGTTCGACGATGATGACGATTCACATTTCAGCTCTTTCCTCAACTCGTTAAGCTCATATGAAAAGATTGCCAAGTGTTTTTCCCTTTTGACTCGTAAAAGAAAATAAAATGGGGGGTTCGCTTTCAAGATCTTTTTCGACCCTTTAAAATCAAAAAGATAACCGACCCCTTGTCATTTCGAACTCATTAACCGATGTGAAGTGTCGTGTGCCCAGTATAAGTTTACCCCTTTTTCGGGCTGGGAGGCACTATTTACAAAAAAGGTACTTCTTGACTGAAATGGTCAAGCGGTTCTCTCAAGTATCATTTTCTACCTTTTCGGGCTCAAGAGAAACAATATGAAAAGGGACCATGTGGAGTTTTCTTTTACATGTCTTTTTCAAACTCTCTAAACATGAAAAAGGTACCGAGTTATACCTTTGTCGGACTCGTTAAAATATTAAATGACATTGGATTCGTCATCATGATGAACATGAGCTTCTCTTTCCTAGGGCTCGTTAAAATTACTAGGTCAGATTCATCCAAAGGATGAACTTATAGTGCAAGAATATGCTATCCCCTTCAAGCTTGCGATCAAAAACTAATTGGGGTACCTGCCAAGAATGGTGGGGGGGAATTTAGAAATCTATCAGTTGTGTTGGCAACTCACTCTTGAACATGACACTTTCTGCTTCGTGTCAGGTTGGGATATCATCCTTTGTATCATTGACCTCCCTGGGTTTGGTCCATTCATTTTTGCCTTCCATTTGATCTCTGCCACGTCATCATGACCACCGATCCCATGGATCCAAAAGCTGCCAAACTTCTAGTTGTGTTGCCGATATGTTCAAGGGTTGTCCTTCTGTAGTTACACTTACCTCATTTTCTCTGTATCACCAGAAATCATTTTGCATCCTTTTGTCTCGTGTTGATGATGTGGGAAACATTATGGCCCTCCTTCGACACAGTCATTTCCCGTCGACTTCAGCTCATTATCCAGGAAATAGACCGAGAGACTCCCTTCCAGTACCTTAGAGCTTGCATGCCCTAATGGAAAGTTCTTCACACTCAACGACAAGTTTACATCATTGGTTTTCGATCGAGTGATTGCATGGGTGTTCGAATTCAGTTCCTTTGTTCACATTCCATGAATTGTGCTGATATTACCTTGAGGACCATTGTCATTATTGGTAGTTTCTCTCACGCTTGTTAACAGTTTACATTATTGACTGGTAATCAAGCGACTTTCTAGCATGTTCAACGTCAAGACATCTATTCACATGTTAGAATTTGTACTTTGATCGGGTCATGTTGGAGTGCAAGACCCTAGACTTAGATCATAAATCTCCAGGTTGCGAAGTGATGTGACATGATTATGTTGATATGCATTTCTCTTTCAGATGGATGGTTGCGACCATACCTTGGTTTCATTATGATCCTCTTTGACAGATGGTTGCACCCATACCTAGATCCATTTAAATGATCTCTCTCTAGATGGCTGTGTCCATGCCATGATTCATGTATCATTTGACATATTTCTCAGTTATGTTTATTTATTTGTACTTTCTTGCAGGTTTTCTGATAGCAGACTACAGTTCTCTACACTGATTCATAAAGCATTTCATCCCTTAATCTAGTTCGACCTTCACACTTTAGGGGGAATTTGTTACACAACATTTTTTCATTATCCCTATACTCCCCATTCCTTAATCCTGGAGGACCTCTACAGTGAACCCCACATGCTTTGCCTTCATGAAGAAACTCCCATTATGTCCCTCTTCATGAGCAGATCAATTCCCTTTTGCACCATTTCCGCTAAAACTTTTGTTTTGCCCAGTTTACAAGACTAATGACCTTTCTCTTCCCTGCGCCAATGTGCAAAGATTAACACTATCCCTAGCGCCGACTGGAGTGACTAAGATGTGTTCCAGTCACGTTGGTCCTATTATGGAAAGTTTTTTAACTTAAGAAGTAAAGCTTCCAGCTCTAGAAGCTTCGTAACAGAACTCTGGTAAATGGCTTGGCCAGATGGGGTTGAGGATGTTAGTTTGGCCTCCTTTCCCCTATAATGATGGAACTACCTCAAGGTATAAGACCTTCTCCCATGAGAAGAGGATCCATCTCCCATCCATTCATCTTATATAAACATCCCTTCTTCCCAAGCACAAGCTAGTGTTAATGTTGGTGTGATAGTGCTATTTTGGTTTGGATTAAACAACAAGCTATTCATAGTTGTAGCTATCTAGTTATGTGAGGAAGAAGTGTGATTTTGTTTGGAGTGAAGCCTAAAGGGAAGAGCCTTAAAACTATTATTGACTGAGGCCATCATGGAATGTTAGCAGAAGTGTGTGGGAACCTGGTCTTGTCAGAGGAGAACCACAACGTTAATACAATGGTTGTAATCTCTTCTTGATATCAATATATATGCAACTATTGATTGATTTCATACACGTTTTGTCATCTTACATATTCATGGCTTAATGTTTCTTGACTTGTTAAGTAGGTTGAATTACAATTTGTCTATTATCACGGTTTTTGTTTGCTATTATTTACTTGTTTCAGGTGCTTGAAGAAGGAAGAGAGAGATAGCTAGAGCAAGCAAGCAAGGACATCATCAAACAGGATAAGTGTACTAAGAGTAGGCCCTCTTAATTGGTTCTAACCTAAGGAAATCTTCCATAGAATGTATCTATTGTAGATAGACCCATTATCTGGCTAGAGGAATTTGTTTGTGTCCACACTTATAATTTTACTTCGCCACACCTATTTTCACAAATCCCTCAGCACCTCAATGTCCTAGTCTTTCTTGATCAACTGAGACATCAATTCCACATAGCAGTGGATTGGTGTTGATATTCTACTCCTAGTAGTGGATTTTTTGGCATATGTTCCCTCAAATGCCAGCAAAAGTTTCATTAGAGTCAGTGTTCCTTTGTGCATTTCAATTATGGGCAGTCGAAATGTGTAGGTTTTGCTGTGGAACCGAATTCTATCGAGTGGCCCTTTGTATGTAGACAACTTCACTCTTCTCTTTCTTGTGAGTTATACCTCTCTTGGGAGACTAATGTCTTGACATTCCCTATCATTGGTCCTCACATGCTTAGAACTGATAATCTTTTGATAGACTACCTGTAAAATATGTGGCTTTGTAGTTTGCATGAAAATTCCTTGTAATTCGAGATGCACGTTGGCACTTATGTATGGAAAAGGGATGAGACTTTGCCAAGCATGTTGCAGAATTGAGCTCAGGCTTTGATCTCCCACTTTCGCCAATTGAAAGCTCAGATCTTGAAAAATATCTGCTAAAATATGGTGCTATACAAGATCCCGACTTGTGCTGGCTTGAGGGTCTTGACCTAGATTTGTGTTCCATTGAAACATCATATATTTATATGTAGAGACCTTCCAGTACAAGATCTTTTGTAAGACAAAGATAGGTATTTTATTTTTTATCTTCATAATATCCCTCTTAACTACTAATGGGTGTAGAAATGGTCGGAAGAAGCGAGCTACATCAGAGTCCCGGGTTTGGGACATGTAATTAGAAGCTCTCGTGTTCCCCTCCTGACTAAGTGACATCGACCTATAATATTTCCAAAAAATACTTATCATTTTAGGTTTGATAGGTTAACTCATCTTAAATGGGCATCTCTATACATAAATTTATATTTTTCAAATGGAAAACCCAAATTAGTTCAAGTGAGACGGACGTCTCCATATAATTTTCAAAATAAAGACCATATATTTCATTTACAGAGAAAAGAAGACCATACCTCAAGCCATCTATTGCCATCATCAAAGATGGATGTCTATTGCATAATTTTCAGCATAAAGATATTTTATTTTACTTTAATATTACTCATAAATTTATAGAGAAATACAAATAATGGGAGTGGGGGTTTACTTTTTTAGCCAAAATCATAGCAGGTTAAAAAAAAAAAAAAAAAAAACAAAAAAAAACCATACCTCAAGATTTTCAAAAGAAACAAGCTGTCTCTTGCCATCATCGAAGTTAGTTGTTCATCCATCAGTTCAACTATGTCTGTGGCAAAACATTGGATCAACCTCATATCACACCATGCTCGTATCGCACTGGGATCAATCTATCTACTCACCTCATTGAAATGAGAGATTCTATGGGGAAGTCTGCAATGAACGAATTTGGATTTTAAGTGTTCATGACTACCAAGGTGGTCCTCACGGAAATGTCAAGGGGCGATAGCAACCTTTTCCAGCTCATAAGCATACTCTTGAATGACGTTGAGGTGGGGATTTTCCGACCATAGAGTGTTAGAGTTGGGTGGAGCCCTCAACTGTTCACTACAACAGGGACCAAACTGAGGTATCGACCATGGAATGCTATAGAAGAAGTTTCGAGCCCTCAAATTTTATTTGCTGTTGTCTTCCGTGATGCAGCAGTGGCTGAGGAGCTGATGCCTCGGTCATTGGATTCTATAGAAGAAGCGTCAAGCCCTCAACTGTTTACTGTTGATGTTGACCATGATACAATAGAGGCGTGTTTTTAAGGATTGAGCTTCCTTTGACCAGAAAAGCTAGAAGGGATCCGAAGGAATTCTTTAAATCTAGTTTGGGGAATGCAAAGGCCAACGCCTTTTATATATAGACCAAGAGATTTCAAAAATGCGAAAACAATAAAGCTTAAGGATGATGTTGGCTTACTGTACTATGTCATAGGTTATTTATCATCTTACAATTTATTAGCCAACTTAATGATTTCTACAAATTTACAATATTATTCACTAACTTAATTATTTACAGAAATAAACTTCTTACAAAACAACTAAACAAAACTATCATAATCATGAACCATAGGTGGGCCTACCTATCTTTTAGATAAATATTTGGCCATGAAGCTTAAGCCCCTAGTGGGATGGACGGAGTCCTTTGTTAAAGACTCCGCAACATTTGTTAACAAATTAAAGGATATGAAATTTGATCTAGGTGACAGTATTGTCAGTTTGGATGTTGTTTCCCTGTACACTAACATCCCCATCAAGGAAGCCCTTGATGTCATTTTTCACCTTACCGATCCTGACATTGCTAAATTAGTTGAGATCTGCCTCACCTCTACTTTTTTCTATTTTGAAGGGGAGTTCTATGAACAAACCTATGGGGTGGCCATGGGTTCCCCCTATCCTCTATTTTTGTGAACCTATTCATGGAAGACTTTGAATCCAAGGCCTTATCCTCAACTGCTTTTAAACCTAAACTTTGGAAAAGATTTGTTGATGACACCTACTCCATTTGGCAGGATGGGCCTGATGAGTTAGATTGTTTTTTCGAGCATCTTAATAATTAGTCTAACTCCATAAAGTTTACCATGGAGTGAGAAGTTGAGGATTGCCTTCCTTTCCTTCATGTCCTCATTTCAAGGAAAGTTGATGGATCTTTCTCCCATCAAGTATATCAAAAAAAGACTCATACTGAGCAATATCTTCATGTGATTTCCCATTATTTTCCTTCTCAAAAGATAGGTGTTCTCAACACATTATCCACTCATGCTCTCAGGATTTCTGATGAAGATCACCTTTCTAAAGAAAAGTCCTCAAAGCAAATAAGGGTCCTAAAGTTAAGACAAACACTTTTGATTGTTGTTCAGGAGTTCACCTCCCCTTCATCCAAGGGATGACAAACAAGATTGCGAGAATCATAAAGAGGCATAATGTTCCCTCAACCTTTGGACCCCTCAACACCATTAGAAGATCCCTAAAATTTGTTAAAGACCGTGTGAACCCTTTGGATATGAAAGGCGTTTATATCATCCCATGTTGGTGTGGAACCTCATACATTGGCAAAACGGGTCGATCTATTAACTAGAGGATTAAGGAACACACTATTGATATCAAGCACGGGAGGACCAAATCTTCAGCTTTGGCAGAACATGCAGAGAAGACCAAGCATCATATAGGCATTGAGGAGGCTAAGGTCATCGCAAAAATTTCACATTTTCATCACCGCAAGTTTAGTGAAGCCATTGAAATTGAGAGGTCTTCTAGTAATATTAATAGGGATGACCGCTGGAAAATTAGTAGTTGTTGGATTCCCACCCTCTCTTCTTAGTTTTTCTCCATCTTTGTCTGAGCTTTTTATCCCATTTCTTATTTGTTTTATGCTTTAGTCCCCTTTTCATTCTTCATTTTATTTATTTTTCATTAAGTAGAGAGGATTACCCTCTCTATTTATTTCATTTATTAATTTTTATTAGTAATATTATTTATTTATTCATTATTAAGTGGTTATACTATATATATTATATATAATATTATATATTATATAATATTTATGTGTATGGGATACCTTCTATTTATTTATTATTTTATTAGTATTATGTATTTTTCTTTTTTTTAGAAATTATTTCTATTCCTACTTAGACCAATATTAATAATTGTTATAATCCCGTTTTTCAAGTCGGAGTAAAAAAAATTAAATAAAAATAATAATAATAAGTAAATTAAATAAGAATAAATAAGTGAAATGAATGAATAAATAATATTATTATGTAATAAAATTATTTAAACAATTTTAAATTTTTCCTCCATAGTCTATATAGCAGTTTAGACTAATTAGTAAATTAATTAATCAAATATTATGGATATATGTATAAATAAATAAATAAATATTTAAACAATATAGTTTTCCCTCCCTAGTTAAATATAATCGTTTTCTTCTAGCCATTAGGATGGCCTATCTTCTTATTTAACCTTCTTCCTAGATATGTCTCTTCATCCTGTCCTAAAGATGAACCACACTCGTTGGTTTGAAACGCGTCGACCAAATATTTTCAATGTGATTTTTTCGAAAAATTTACTTATATTTACATAGGAATTTTAATACGATGTTAAAGAAGCAAAATCTTTACTCAACTCTCACACAAAAGCAAACAAAAAGCATTTACCATTCTTACATTTATAAAGAATTAAAGGAAAAGTGAAGATCGAATTATTTACAAATAAAACAAAACAAAAAGTTATGGCCTAGCAAGAGGCCATAACGGCTAGCTAGATTCCCTATACACATTTTAGCCAAAGATAAAGTTGGTTGACATGGCTGTGGACATTAAAAATGTTAAATAGCACACAATATAAAGTTGAACTATGATATCAAAATTCAATGGGCATTCTTCAGGTTCAGGTTACTAAGTGATACATGTTAATATACTCATGACTCCAACCTGCTTATTGTTCGTCAAAGACTAAATATTATATATATTCCTCTGATCAATTATGTCCAGAGTTTGTGTGGTTTTTAATTTGTTTAAAATGCCACTACAATAAACAAAACAATGCATTTTCTCCAGCTTCTTGCTGCTGATAGTATTCAATGTAATTTGATGACATATTGTGTATTAAACAAATAATTCCCATACTGAAAGAACCTACCAACAGATACAAAGAACTTGGAGGACAAAAAACGTGGAATTGGAACGACGATTTCCCTACCTCAGAATAAAAGTATTTCTGATTGCACGAAGTTGTTGTTAAGAGAATATTAAGAATATTCCTTTGGAGAGGATCGAGTTTGAGTAAGGGGATTGGCGTTGTGTGGATGACGTTCTATTGGAGTAATTTTTAAGGCAACCAATATTTCTAACCCTATAGACTCATTAGTACACATGATTTCCCAGTGATTTCTGATCAACAGCATATAATCTACATACAAGACCAAATAAATAACACAATCACCAAATAATTGAAATACACAGTGATCTACTATGCTCCTTGTGAAGCTAAATCTCAATATATAAGAATCAAATTTTTTATACAAAATCCTTGGTGATTTCTTTAACCCATACAAAGACTTTTTTCAACTTGAATACTAGCTTTTTTCCACATCTCCAACGTATATTTATGAACTATCATGGAGATTTAGATCTCCTACTCGAAGACTTAATTTTATATCTATTTTGGCATCATCCTCTTATAGCGAAGGCATCTTCGTTATGTTTTTCCATGTTTTTTCGTCTCATCTCTTTTGATAATAAGGATGAGACTATTTCATCAAATCTTAAGTAATTGTGTTACTATCTATGGCAATGACCATACTACCCACAAGTCTAGTAGAGAATATAAAAAAATAATGCACTTATCTTCAACTGAAATCTTAATATCAGCATATAATAGTTGACTTACCACAATATTAAAGGCATTCAGATGCTCTCTCACTAAGTTTCCATCCTTCATTCTCAAGTTATACAATTTCTTCTGCAAGAATAATTTGTTCCACGGTGGCTTAGACTAAGACAAAACCCATATCTTGTTAAACAAATCCTTTGTTGTAGCTTCTCTTGAAACATTAAATAATATTGAATCTAAGAGACCCAATATTATTGTGCTCTTTTCCTTTCAATCCAATTCGATCCAGTCTCTATTGACATCATTGTTGGTGTGGTACCTAAATCCACAAGAATCCACTAATCTTTGTCCACCAACAAATAGGTCCACCTCCATGATGCCCACATACCAACCAAGGAAATAAGAATGCCCATCAAGGCAAGCAGTGACCACCCAATTAAGTCATAAGACACAACCCTTAGGGGTCTCGTGTTCTGTATTTCACGTGTTGGACACGAAACGACTATAAAACATGTCTGACATGTTTTTCATCGTGTCCTAAAATCAATACATGTGTTTAGACCATGTTCGCCCTAACATGTTCCAATTTTAAGACACATGTCCCACTAAAATCGGAAAGTAAAAGGCATCACACCTTGATTTTTTTCATTTTATCTATCAATTATGTGTCTACCAGTGAGAGGAATAGTGATGAACATGTGACTAATATAGTAGAAAGTGTTCAATTTGAACCCTACATGGAATAAAATAGTCATTGATTGGTGAAATTGTACATTAAAGGAAAAATTTCTTCAGCAAAATGTAAAGGGAGCACCATGAAAGGAATTTTTTTTAAGCAAATGGTTCTATACAAAATAAAGAGTTAAGAGGGTTCAAACTTACTTTTATAACTCCATTCACACTATTCCAGTGTAAGTCATTCCAGAACTAACATCTTGAAACTTTGTTGCTTTTTCTTCAGATTTAGATGTATTCTTCATGGTAAATGACTAACCCCTTGCATAACGTAAATAATGAGCTTATTTATTTACTGTTGATTTAATTGGTTGAACGTTAAGGAAATCCTTGGGATCTATCCACTCAAGTTAATGTGCTCTGAAGATTAATTTGTAGATAATTTTAATGCTACAATTATACCCATTGGGTGTAGAATATACAGGGATGGGATGTATTGTTTAGCCACCCCATGATGTGAAGGTCAATGGTTCGAAATTTTATGGGAAAAAATTAGACATGTGAAGGGTTGGTGTTGCTCAGGCCGAATTTGATCCCTAGGTAATTTGACAGCTTAGATGACCTTGGGTAGTAGTTTCTCAAGCCATGGGTCAAGCCAGGAGTAATCTCCGGAGAACTTAGACAACTTGAAAAACAAACAAAAATTGCCACAATTCTTATTGACAAATGTTGTTCTGGGTATTAATTCTTGGATTCTGGTGTTTCTGAGCGTTATCCACAAATCAATTAAAGTACTTGTTATATTATATTATACTAACATATCTGATTATTTTTTTGGTACACCATTACCTTGAATTTCCTTCATAATAGATATACAACATATGAAGTGGTTTGCTTAACACAAATACTCATTAATACATTGTAATATGTAAACACTAAAAATGTGGTAATACCAATAAATGTTACTCTACACAATTATGGTGATTATTTGATTATTTGATTCATATTTTAAATGTTTTAACTTCTAAAAAATATGGATCAAGCACTATATCTATATATAATATATATTATATTATATTATTAATATATCTTAATATATATATATATATATCGCCTATTTCCTATTTCCGAGGCTGTAGTGTTTAGTGTCAGATATTTTATGAGTCCTTCATGTCATCACATCATTTGACATAGTCACCCATCCAGAGGAAGTCGACAAAGCCACAAAACCAAACACCATGACAATGAAGCTAAGAAGACTTTCCATGACCTATCATTAGGGATCTAAGATACACTTTTACACTTAATCAAACATGGCACCACAAGGCCATAAATTGCACAATTTGGGATTACAAATGTCGTGGTCAAAATTTTATGAGTAAGAATTTTTAAAAAGGGGTAACAATACCTACTAACTTTGTTTTGCCTAAAAATTTAATTTTAAAGGCTCATGTTTTCATGGGCATGATAACTGAAATTGGGGTTGGAATTTGGATTTCTCTTTACTCATCATACAATTTTTTTTTTTACATTTTGGGTCCTTGATCTAGGTGGATATTGGTGGCCACCCACCAATTCCACTTGGACCCCCACCATTGTTTCTCAGTTTTTTAGTTTCCTTAATTGTAGCACAATTTACTATTTTTAGTAGTTTTTCGGATCATAAACTCCCAGAGTCGTTTTGAGGCCCTAAACAACGTTTTTTTGGAAATTTACCGCCAACTAATATTTATCTAAAATCGTGTTTTTGGTTGTCGTCCTTGGGGAGATCTTTCCAACGGTGTATCATGCATTTCAAACATAGATAATATGACCAAGTCACGACCCCGAGAAGTTGGTTGTCCAACTAATACCAATGGGGCCCATAAACTCTTGGTGTTACATCTCCTCGGGTTAGGGTTTTTGTTGTTTAGGGTTTTCTCTTATTGTTCAATAATAAAAAGGCCCTTAAGCCTCATTGTAACATAATTTAGAGGCATATAGCCGCCACATCTCTTCTCAAAGATAAGTTAACATCGCCTGAGCTAGTCATATTTTCATTTTGTTTGTAAGCATATTTCAGTATTTGATATTAATGAAATGAAGTGTTATTTCTACTGCATATTTGTGTTTGTAGTTATGTATGTAATTTGTTACATTCCTGTTTAAATCTAGATCAATGGTATCAGAGCAGTCTTCTCTTTCTCTGTTTTTGTTTGCATGTCCCTAACGAGGTCAGAATATAAGGAGTCAGGGCTTGAACTGGACGAACATTTGCAAGACTAGCCTTGCAAATCCCAACGGCCTCCCATGGCGGATGAAAAGAAAGATGAGGGGGGCAGGAGATCTTATCAAAATATTGCTCGAAGAAGCCCTCAAGTGACAAAGGAACGCGATGACAGACAACTTTTCCGAGATCCTTTAGCGGCTACCCAAGGGCGAAACATCTACTTCCAACAATTTCTTTGGAAGTGCCACACCCTTTAAAGTGTTAGGTTCCTATACCAATAGGTGTCATATTTCATGATTGACATTGATGAGCTCTCTAATATGTTCACACCTTTTCTAGTTGCAAAGGTTTTCCATATTGCCAAAAATCAGAAAATTTAGAAAAATGTAAAGAGGGTATTCCCTAAAAGAAAAATCAAAGGGCAAAAAAGAAATGAAATGGTCAAAAAATGAAAGTAATGAACCCCAAATCAAATAGTCCAGGAAAGTGTGCAAGCCGAAAATGCCAATACTATTTTATTTTCTGCAATAATCTGATGGTGTGCAGCTTGTTGATCTATGTCACCATTAATGATTGGCCAAATAGCTTAATCTTGGCTAGTACATATTTGAATTTCATGTTTTAGAAAATAGAGGATAAAATCTGACCAAACTGTTCAATCTTGGCATATAAGTAGATAGGTAGAGAAGCAAAGGAGCTTAACAGTTTAATCTGAGCCCTTGGAAGAAATAAGTGCAGACTTAGATAGGCTTATCATGCAAAGAAAAGAGAATTGATAAGGGCTTGCCAGTCTAAGTGCACCCCAAAGAAAAGAAGAGAAAATGCTAGGAAAAGTAAGCAGGGTAGGTACATTGGTGTTGCAGAATGTGACTTGTGATGTATTATGTGAATATGTTAACTTTCAGTCCCATCACAAGTGCAAAGTAGATACTTTGATGTAGCTCAAGCAAGGTAGGGTTTCATGACTAACTCCCCTTCATCCTTCTCCCCAGTCATTCACTAACTTCCCCAAAAGATATTAAGATTTGCTTAAATGTCACCCAAATCACTCCATCTCATTTCATAAAAAGCCTAAGTAAAACTCCTTTTACTTAGGAAATTTGTACAAATATCACATAATTCCCTTTTGATTAACCCTAAGGCTAAGTTTTTAAACATTATAATTTAGCGCTTGTTTTCAAAGTCATTCTTTCATGTTAACTCTGACTTATTATGTAAATCCCGTATAAAAATCTTCACCCTTCCTTGTATTTTGTAAATATATAATAAAGCCCCAATATTACTTATTCCCGCCCCTGGTTGATATACAACCATAAATGTATGTTTTGGGAGTTAATAAGTTCATCAGGAGCTGATTAACAGCCCTCCCCACGCGCAAAACCTTGGGATTAATCAACATCAGGGTTGATTAATAAATTAACTTAATCACCCCGTGAACTAATCAAATCCACCCCGATACCATTAAAAATGCACTTTATTGTGTCGGTCCCACAGTTTTAAACCTCCACCATATCACAATGTCGTCAACCATCAGATCTGGGCCCACTCATCCAACGGCCCACAATCATATTGCGACCCCCCCATCGACCGCACGTTAAGTCCTGGGGAACCAACAGTATTACTCCTGTACCCTTGCCACGCGTCATGCTCCCGCTATCATCGCTACCTCCCCGCCCGAAACCACTCAACCCTAAGAGCGATGCGGGAGGAAATCGCTAACCACCCTCCACTTCACAACAAAATGTCGCATCGTCGTGACGTCATCCATGCAGTAAATGCAAAAAGCCCCGTCAAAGCTAAAATTTTGTTAAAACCACGATAAAATGTCATTTTTACCCATTTTCTCTGTGAACTATTTCCATGCAAAATACATCCGGCTGATTGCAAATCACGTCCAGTCCGCCACCCAGCCAAAAAGCTCCAGCGTCCTGCTTTGCAGCTCATTCTACAACCTGCGAAGTACACAGTTCGTCTCTAAAACAGGTATTTACCCCAATTCGCTCCCCAAACCAATAATTTTGTTTTTTCCACTATGAATTTTACCCAAAAGAGCCAAATTCAAGTAAAGCAGTTTGTTGCTCTCATACAAATACACCCAAAACTGCTCTTTTGCCCATTTTCTCTACAGAAGCCTGAATTCCAGTTTGAAAACACAAGAACCAAACATGGAAGCTCCCGTAGCCTTGAACGTCGCACCCCTCAATGCACTTCATAAAGACCTAGATTATTTAACCTTGGCTGACAGAGATTTTCAAATAAAAGAGTTATTTGATGAAATGAACCATCTCCAGGCATTTTTCCAGATTAGGAATAGTTATCTAAGAAACTCTGATATTTATGGAATATGGGAATCTAATCTTCCAAGGTATTTCCTGCCCTCAGTCAATGTTTTCCCAGACATTATTCACCAATGCTGTGCCAACTATGACCCTGTCTAGAGAGCAGTTATGACCCCATTCCAAACTATCCTTTTTCACATAACTGCCGAATCTATCAATGAGATGTTACAGTTCCATCCCACTCAACCCCTGGCTCCTCTTTCCATGGGATTTTTACTTGAGCAAACCTCTCAATTGCCCAATTCAAAGATAACCTGCATTGCTCAAATGTTCATGAAACCTGATTGCCAGCCCCAAGGCCCACCTCCATATCTGCATATATGGTTCACTGAAATAGGAAGACTCATAATTGATATGATATCATTCATCTTGGGATTTAAGACTAGTGAATTTGTTGATGAGACCACCTTAGTTCTGTTGTTAATATTTACTCCAAGACAACCCCCTACTGTCAAGTATGACTATGCCACTTCCATTGCCAACAAAATAAATGAGCAATTCATAAATATGGACAGAGAAGGAGTCTTCAAGTACACCTCATTCATATACCACCTTCTACTATATCATCAGCCAGACAGCTGTCCATTTCCCATCAGGAAATTGGAGACCAAAGGAGAGCGGAGGTCTGTGATCTTTTGGACTTCAGTCTTCCACAATGTCAGTGAATCCCCTTATACTTATTGTGAATTCATTGACTTGTTTATACATCCAGCCTCCACTTTGTTGATAGGAGCTCCTCCTCCTAGGATCTCTGGTGATATAAAGAAGATCTTACACCTTTCCAGATAGTACAAGATAGGTGACTGGTACTTGTACCAAAATCACACGGGAATCAGAATCTATGGATGTGAATTGTGCCCTTTCAAGTTGCCCAAATATGTGCCTATGGGACTATTTGCATTAGAATATTTCAGACAGCTTATCAATGCAGATTTAACCCACTTTTGTAATGCAAAGAAAAAGGCTCAGCTGAGAATAAAAAACCAGTTAGGCCCTTTTATCATCCATCAGAGGGAGGCATGGGAAGATGCTGAGAAGATATTAGGGGAACACCTTAAATTGAAGAAGAGTTTTTGGTGGGTGCCATATGACCCAAATAGCTTTATAAGTGACAAAAAAGTAAGAAACATGCTGTCAGTTTATGTACATCATAGGATCCCTGAAATTGAACAGTTTGCTAATCAGGATGAGTGGGTAGAGGGTACATTAATAGAAGAAATTAGTGAGCAAGAAAATATGGAAAATGCTATGAAAGACCTTGAAAAAACCCTTGACCTGGACTCTTTTGGATAGGCATCTTTCAAGCTACCTCAACAAACAGGAGTTGGTACATCCTCTACTGGAACTTCTCAGCAACCTGTACAAGAAACTAGCGCACTAGTTACAGGGTTTTCTAAGGGCAAGGAAGTGGCATACACAGAGCAGCCAGCAATGACTGTTCAACAGGGGCAAATTCCTCCAGTCCAAACCAAAGCAGCAGAGATTCCTGCATTACAGACTCCTCTAAATGAGGAAAAAAGCAAGAAGAGGGACAGGGAAGATGCCACACTTATAAGTGGGCCCGCAAAACAATCATGGCAAAAAGGGACAAAGAATCAATCCTTTGTCAGAAGAGGAAATATTTGAGGAAACAACAGACAGTTTAAGAGATGAAAGGGTAGTGAGCCAGCAGACTTCCCCAGTGGTGGAAACATCAACTAGATCACACAGGCAAGAGCTAGAAAGGCAACACAGTGTGGAAGTTTCATCCACTAGGCCACAAAGAAAACAGGCCCTCGACATCAAAAGGACATTCATGAAGATAAAGGCTAGAAACAACCCACTGAGGCTTCAAATTTACAAAAAATATCTTAACATGGCCCCCAAAAACCAGTGAAGATTAATGTCAGCCTATGATATTAAAGAGGGCAGAATTATCATGAGTTATTTTAAGCCCAAGGTGCAGCAACCACAATCAGCAGTTGATTACATCAGGACAAATCTGGAGGTCATAGCCAAGGATATTCATCCCATGGACCAGATTGAGCTGCATAAACAGACTGGAGAGATGGTCTATTCCACACTAGCTGATAAAGCAATGTTGGCTCATAAATTACAAAACTCCTTGGACAATACCTCTGCTAAACTAGATTTGGAGAAAGCCTCTTCTCTAGGTAAGGACAACAAGATAAAATCTTTGGAGGAAATTATCATTGAACTGCGACATGATCCCAAAGATGCTAAAGGCATAAAGGCACTGATGAAGAAGAAAGAGGAAGATATTACTGCCCTGAGGAAGCAACTTAAACTCCCTCCTTTCATGTATCCACAGACTGCGGAAGTTGTACAATAGAAACCCGAAGAGGAGATGATGCACCTGCTCATGAAACTCAATGAAAGGTTAACTGATACAGAGAAGGCACTAGAGAAAGAACTAAAAGAAAAGAAGGGAGAGTTGACCTCCCAGCCTCCTGAAGTAATCCCTGCAGCCACTACTGTCCCTTCCACACTTGTAACAGCATTGCCTCCCACTGTTCCAGCATCCACAGTAGAGATAATTATAGGTACATCAGCAACAACAATAGCAACAGCACTAGGTAGCAGTACTACTATGACCACGAAACAATTGATAAAGGCCATGGAAGAATTAAAGCTCCAAGTGTCCGAATTAAAACTGGTAAAGGAACAATTGGCATAGGTAGAAAAAAGTTATGACAAATCCAAGATGAATGTGGCAGAGAAAACAAGGGAGGTTAAAACATTAAAGAACAAGGTGAGAGCATTAGAAAAGGATCTCTCTCTGGATAAACCTCTGGCAGAAATCAAAGGCATTTTGTTGGCCCACATCAATCAATGCCTTAGTAATATGTGGAGATTTATCCAAGTCATTTATGAGCAGATTGACTTGATAAGAGTGGCCCAAGTGGAGATTCAAAAGACAAGATCTTTATTGGGACAGATGCCTAAACAAGCTAACCGGCTAATACATTTTTTGAACACCAAGACCAATGAAGATCTGCAAGCACTGGAAATCATAGACAGGACAGGCAACATTCTGGAAATCAAGAGAGTTCTAACCAAGAGAACTCTGATGCAAAATTTGGAAAGGAGATGCCAGGACATGCAGGTGGAGATCAACACTTTCACAGAAAAGTTCACAGTTCTGCATAATAAAGGTTTACCAATTCCTTTAGGAAGTAATGACCGCTTGATGAGACATGTAGATTACACACACAAGCTGAATAAATATGTTTCTAATCAAATTACTTCATCAACAAGCGCTTCAAAAGTAAAGTCACCTTCATCTGGCCAAGCCCTCTACAACAACTTGGAAAATTTATTCTACATTGAGCATGAGGTGAAACATCTATTCACTATCCCACCTAATTTCTTCAGGTACATAGAGACTAATGAAACTTTAAGAAAGCTGCAGAGACATAAACTACCAAAACCGGAGTGGTGGCAAAGTATGTTAGAGATTCTATAAACTTATCTTTGGTATCTTTGGTATCTTTGGTGAAATGAAAATTTTGGGTCATCTACTACAACGCGGAGAACAGAAATGAATGAGGGTCATACGGGTCAAAGCATATCAAATCAGAGTTGAAGGAAATCAGACAAAGCCAGGGCAGCCAGCACAGAGTATCAGTGGAAAACAGCTATAAACCAACTCACAAAGTCTACCTCCAACACATCTGACCGGATGGAGCAGCCAACACAGCATCAATTTATCTTTTTTTATTTTTGAGACTACCTGTCTCTATCTTTTGTAAAAAACGATGAGTCATCACTAGCTATTATCTCCATGAAATATTTTGTAAAGATATTTTTGTATAAATACCCCCCCGTTCGAAGTATTTGGGGTTGGTGAGGCATTCTTATACTTGGCTGTAATACTAAAATTTTGGAATAAAAAAGCTTTTGGAATCAATTGTTGCTGGACTCACTAGATGTAGAATTGAAGCAGAGGACTTGTAACAGAATTCTTGAATCAACCAGTAGACCAATAAGTCCCTTTATCTTCTGTTTTGTAATCTTTCTAGTTTCATTATATCACCTGTGTTTCATAATCTAAATGGTAATGATAAAGATTAATTCAAAATATGCTTGACTGCACTCTGTGTTTCATTCATTATCATTCTCTATGTTTTCTTCAGGATTAGTATAAATAGTGTAAATCTTAATTGCTCCTATTTCCTAATTCTCTCATATTGATTATTTGCTTGGGAATTCTTAACTGCTCCTTAGTAGCAATCATCCACTTTCTTGTGTTAAATATGTTGAAGGATTCTTAACTGCCCTTTAACCAATTTAAGCGCATTCCATCAGATACAAACCTTTGTTTGTTCCTCGTTTGACTACCTTGCTCTGTGTAACCATCCTCTGTTAAGAAACCAAATCCAGAAATCCATCCTCATTGACCCCATTAGCCCAATGGACTGAATTTCTCAGACTTACACCTCTGTTCTATTGAATCTCACCATCCAAAAATCAAACAAAACCCCTGAACCTCATAAATAGCCTAATACTTTTCAAAACAAAGTTAAATCATAAAGAGAGAGCCCTCTCTAGATGCAGATTGGCTAGAATCTATGTCTGAGAGATTGGTCTGTGGTTACCTCGGCCGTATTCCCTTTCTTACAACTTTAGGGAACAACTTGAGTGATAACATCATTAGCAACTCCGCTGGGGACTGTATGTTTATTTGTCTCTGTTGTCTACCCTATAAGCTACATACAGAGCCTGAATTTAGCTAGGTAGCCTCTGAAATGCTTTTGCTTTGCAATGGCATAAATAAATAAATGCTACTTCAGTTTATCTTTGGTCTAGCTTATAGATTGGACAGTCGGTTTCAAATACTTGGTCAGTTCCTTATTTTTTAAATCTTTAAGTAAGTTCACAATTCCCATATCCGAAGCCTCTTAAAGAACTTGTTAAAGCTATAGTGTCAAACCTTTTTAACAGAAAACCAATTATACACTAGAAGCTTGGCTTCAGAAAGGATTCATTACACCAGATCACATCCTGACCCAAACCCACCACCTGTGTTTGAAAATCCTAATCTGATTCCTAAAATCCTTAGAAGACAAGAGAGCCCAGAAAATTCTGCTATTTCTTGGCCTTTATCCAGATCAAAATCCTGTCCTGTGAGGTCGATTCACCTTGAGGACGAACCTTCTGCTAACTATCTTGAAAACTCTTCATTTGAGACCTTTTCTGAATCTGGGTTAACCCACACAGTTCAAGATCCAATATTCCTTGAAAATTTGCATCTTGAAGTTGTTGCTCCACATCTTGACAGACATTTGCAGAGCTCCTTCCAACCTGAGCTTACCTCTGAAAAACACCAAATCTTCCTGTGATTACTACCCCTTCTCCAAGTTCACCATCAGCACCTCACATTTTCCAACCTCAAGCTACCCCTTCCACTCTTCCACCCACTATCCATATTCCTATTGTTGTCCCTATTGCACCAGTTGTTACATATATCCCTGTTATCATGGCAACAGGTATGCTCCTCTGAACTTACCTGCGAATCTAGGGGTTATGCCCCAAGACTATCAAAGTAAAATCACTCCTTTTGATGCCACAGGCACATATGCAGCTCAACATCATACTAAAAAAATGACAGATTATTTTGAAATATATGAGGTTGATGATGATGATGTTAGAATGAGAATTTTTGTTCAAAGTTTGACTGGAGATGTTAGAACATGGTTTAGAGCACTCCCTGCAAACAGTATCAATGACTCACAAGCTCTTTATCAAACCTTTTAGATGGAAAAAGAAGAAAGATCTTCTCCACATTTTATCAGAATATGAATGCTTGAAAAGAGGTGCCCAAGAAACTGTCCAAGATTACTGTACCAGATTCAACAATGTCTACAAAGCTATTCCTCAAAATCTCAGACCTCCTCCAGACTTGGATTTGATCAAATTCCCTGATGCATTTGACTCTGATATGGCATACCAACTTAGGGAAAGAGCTCCTAGAGACCTAGAAGAGATGTAGAGCATAGTTTTAAGTGTAGAGGCCAACCTCATTTCTAAGCGAGCCCAGGCCAGAGTTGAAAGGAGGATACCTTTTAAGGAAGAACCCTCTACTTTTGAACAGAAATTAGATGTTATCATTAAAGGAATGGATAGACTTAGAGATAGAGTAGAAACAATTGAGAGGAAATCATCTTGGGATGACGAACCAAGCAACACTGGAAGAAATCCAAATTTTAGGAAAAATCAAAACCCTAATACTGGAAAGGCTCGGCCTAAACAAAACATTAGGCTCCCATTCCAAGAAAATTTTGCTGAGGCTTCAACCTCTGATGAACCACCAGAAGATACTCAAATTAAATTAATGGGCCTCAATAATGAACAACAAGTTTTCTTAACCCAGGAAGACCAAGAAGCTCACACTCTTGAAAAATTCCAAACACAGTCAGGTGAGTCATTTGATTTTAGGGAAGGATATGATACAGCCATTTATGAGGTCCGTAACCAATACAATCTGAGAATCAGGAGAATAGATATACCTAAAACCAATAAGCAGAAAGATGCCAAATAGTCTAACAAAATTAAAATCAATAAATCCCCTGCACAAGCCCCTCCTGGAACAAGTCCTAACCCAAAAAACCCAATAATTGAAGACATATCAAACGAGGAACGACCAGACAAACAACCTTCCACTTCTATTCCTTCTAAAGGAAATGTGGAAGAACCTCTAGAAATTGATTTACAACCAACTTCAACCCATTATGCCACTCCTGAAAAAGAGAAAAGCACAAAAAATACAGCAGTAAAATAGAATCCCAATGTCCAAAATACAAAAACTCAAACTGAAAAACCTTTCAATCTTGAGACTGAAATAGGCAAATTAAAGATAGCCATTCCATTGTCAGAATTGGCCAAACATGATGTCTACAGAAGTGAAATTAGCATATCACTCCAAGTTTCTGTGAACAAAGATTCAGTAAATCTTTTTGATGACCAACCTGAATTAATTTTCGGACCTGAGGTAAACAGAAAATCAGTAGATGGAGGTGTTCCTCCTTTCTATGTAAGTTTGAACATACATGACAAAATACTTCATAATGCCATGTTTTATTCTGGTGCTTCTCACAACTTGATGCCTAAATATGTAATGGAGAAGTTGGAACTAAATATTACTAGGCCATACAAAGACTTATTCTCTTTTGACTCAAGCTAGGTTAGATGTCTGGGATTAATCAAGGATTTATGCGTGTCATTAGTTGAATACCCTGCCAAAACAATTCTAATGGACATAATGGTAGCTGATATTCCACCTAAATATGGCATGTTATTGTCTAGGTCTTGGGGTGCACAACTTCAAGGATCATTACAGTTGGACATGTCCTATGCTACTATTTCAGTGTTTGGTCAACCAAAGAAATTGTACCGAGAAACTTTAATGAAATATGTGGTCAGTAGCCAAGATAAACCCCAGAATTTTCCCATCTACTCCATGCATTCTGATATGGACTCCTTCATTCTCTACAATGCTGAAATTGATCCTCCAGCTGATGTTAAAATTCTATCATCTGAACAAGAAGAAATTATAAACAAAAAATCTAGCGTTCAAATTCAAGAAACTCCTGACAACACGGATAAATTTGACAATCAAGAGAAACCAGCTGAAACTAAAAAAATATATCTTTCCATAAAGCAAATTATTGAGACTCCTGATACTGACTACGAACATGAAACCCTTTGGTACTTAGAATTTGATGGTTCAGTTAACAAATTAGGAGCACGAGCTGGAATTTGGATGCATAACCTACAAAATGATCATGCTGAGGGTCATGCTTATAGGTTAAACTTTAAATGCACCAATAATATGACTGAATATGAGGCCTTCATGCTAGGACTTAAATTGGTCAAAAGTTTAGGGGAAATCAGAATATCAGTTTTGGGAGACTCTGATTTAGTCATTCAACAGATAAAAGGGAACTTCCTCACAATGGATCCCAGATTGAGAGCTTATAGAGGAACAACAATTGAAATTCTCAACACATTTCTTGAAACACAGCTTACCCGAATTCCAAGAAAGCATGATCTGCATGCTCAAAGCTTAGAAACATTTGCCAGCACTTGTAAATTACTGTTTGAACCTAATCATCAGTTCATAGCTGAGATTAGACATAGGCCAGACATACCTGACAATGTAAATAACTGGCAAGTTTTTGACAATGATATTCAAATTAACAATTTCTTAACCCTAGAGGAAGAGTTTTCCAGCACAATTATAGACCTTGACACTGTCAGTGAGTTTGATCAAACAAATAAAATACAAACAAACATTTCAGCAGAGAGTGCAAATCAAATGCTTTATCCAACAAAATTTACCAATAAAGAAATGGAAGATCTAAAAGAGATAGATATTGATGAGATCATTGAAGGAGAATCTGAAATTATTGATTTAAAAGATAATAATTTTCCCAAAGGATTTACTCCCTTGGAAGATTTCTTTGATTCTAATGATATCCCAACGAAGCCCAAAATGCAACCTCTAAAAGCAGATATTGAAGACTTGTAACATGGGAACTAAGGAAAATCCGAAAATAATAAAATTATCCAAAACTTTGCCCCCCGATCAAAAGCTTAAATTTGTTGAACTGTTCAAAGAATTCCAAGATGTTTTTGCCTGGAGATATGAAGATCTCAAATCTTATGACACCTCTATGATTCAACATACAATACCCCTCAACGAAAATCAGAAACCATTCAAACAAAAGCTCAGAAGAATTAACCCTGTACTACTCCCATTAATTGAAAAAGAAATCAAACAAATGTATGAAGCAGGAATAATTGCTCCTATCAGGTTTTCAGAGTGGGTGTCTAATTTAGTACCCACTAGGAAGAAAACAAGGGAAATCAGGTCGTGTGTTGATTTAAGGAATATGAATAAGGTTTCTTTGAAAGACAATTACCCCTTGCCCAAGATGGACCACGTTTTACAAAGGGTAGTAGGTGCCTCTAGGATTTTACTGTTGGATGGGTTCTCAGGTTTTAACCAGATTCTGGTCCATCCTGATGACCAAGAAAAAACTGCCTTTACAATGCCATGGGGAACTTTCAAATACGTTAATATGCCCTTCGGACTTAAGAACGTTGGGACAACTTTTCAATGAGCAATGGATATCGCTTTTGCAAAGGGGATCCATGATTTTCTAGTCATATCTCTGGATGACCTTACTATCTTCTCCAAATCAAATCAGCAACATTTAGACCATTTGAGACAGGTGTTTCTAAAATGCAGAAAGTATGGTATTTCCTTAAATACTAAGAAGTCATTGTTTGGTCTAGAGAAAGGCAAATTGTTAGGCCACATCATCTCCAAAGATGGCATCAGAATTGATCCTGATAGAATACAAGCCATTCTACAAGTACCTCACCCTAGAAATGTCAAAGAAATTCAAGCTTTCCTAGGGAAGATCAACTTTTTAAGAAGATTCATACCTACTTTGGCCGAGTTAATCAAATTGTTGAACAACATGTTAAAAAAGGATTCCAAGGTTAAATGGACAATAGAAGCCAAACAAGCATTTGAAGAAATTAAAATGGCTTTGACTAGAACACCAATCCTTACAAGTCCAAAGTTTGATAGAGAATTCATGATATTTTCATTTGCATTAGAACATACCATTGCGGCTATTTTACTGCAAAAAGATGACCAGGGATGTGAAAAACCTATAGCCTATTTCAGTAAAGCACTTAGAGATGCACCATTGAAATACCAAATCATGGAAAAACAGGCTTATGCACTTGTGAAAGCTATTAAAGACTTCAGAGTTTACATATTGTATTCCCATGTAATAGCTTATGTACCAGGTGTTGTGGTCAAAGACATCCTAACTCAGGTGGGAATTGAAGGCAAGCGAGGTAAATGGATAGCTAATATTTTGGAGTATGACATTGAAATAAGGCCTACAAAGCTTATAAAAGGACAAGGATTGGCTAAACTCATGACTGAAACAAACTTTCAAGCCCTTGTTATCAATGAATTGGATAATGAATAGGAGATGGCGACTCCACAGATCAATCAGGCCTTCATAAAATCACCTTGGTATGCTGATATAACTCATGTATTATTAAACCTGCAAGCTCCTCCAGGGTTATCTAGAACAAAGAAAAGGTTTTTGAAAATGAAAGCTTCAAAATTTTGTATTTTAGATAGTACCGTATTTTGGAAAAATCATGAAGGTATTCTATTGAATTGTTTAATAAAGGATGAAGCTGACAAACTGCTCAAAGAATTTCATGCAGGGGACTGTGGTGGACATCTTTATTGGAAATTAACTGCAGATGAAATCCTAAGGGCTGGATTTTATTGGCCCACCTTGTTTGCTAATGTGAAGAAATTTGTCACTCCTTGCCATAAATGTCAAATTTTTGAAGGGAAGAGGAAGGTTTTTCCTTTACCCCTTAAACCAATTTCCACAAAAAGGCCTTTCCAACAATGGGGTTTGGACTTCATTGGCGAAATCCATCCTCCATCTTCTGGCCAGCATAAATGGATCCTCACTACCATAGATTATTTCACCAATTGGATAGAAGCTATTCCTACCGGACAAGCCAATGATACAGTAATTATAGGATTCTTAGAAACCAACATACTGTCCCGATTTGGTTGTCCTGAAAAGATCATAACTGACAATGTTGCTGCTTTCAAATCCAAGAAAATGATAAGTTTCTGTCATAAATACCATATCACTTTAGGCCATTCCACAACCTATTACCTTCAAGGTAATGGTTTAGTTGAGTCTTCCAATAAAAGCCTGATCAATATTATTAAGAAACTGTTGGAAGAAAACAAGAAAAACTGGCACAAGAAACTCACAAATGCACTATGGGCAGACAGATTAACTACAAAGAGATCTACTGGAACTAGCCCTTATGAGTTAGTTTATGGCATGGAGGCTGTATTTCCTTCATCTTTGGGAGTCCCTGTAATGAAGTTACTGCAAGAAGCTCAGGCAGAACCCAATGACATTCAGAGAAGAATAAATCAGACCATTCATTTGCAGCAGACTAGAGAAGAGGTATATCAGAGATCTCAAGTGCTACAAGAAAAGCTCAAGAAGATATTTGATAAGAGGACTAAGGTAGAAGATTTCTATATTGAAGACAAAGTTTTAAAATGGGATTCCAGGAGAGAAGACAAAGGAAAACATGGGAAGTTTGGCTTCTTATGGAAGGGACCTTTTATTATCCAGGCCTTACAAGGAAACAATACCTACTTTTTGAAGAACCTGGATGGTACTGAAATAGAGGAAGGGCTGGTTAATGGTCGGATGCTGAAACACTACTTTGATCCATCTATTTGAAGCATTCTTGCCTCATCATGTACATACTATATCCTTAGTAATATTTTAGTTTGGATTGGATAGCAAATTGTTGAAGTTGAAGCCCGAAGAGAAGGCCCTAAGTTTCACAACTATAACTATCATACATATAATAAAGCAACCAGTAGAGGGAGAGTTCAGAGCATAGTCAAAGTTATGAAGAAGGCTCTCTCCCAAGGAAGGCCATCCCCAAGTGGAGCCACTGTTAGGTTCCTACCAATAGGTGTCATATTTCATGATTGACATTGATGAGCTCTCTAATATGTTCACACCTTTTTTGGTTGCAAAGGTTTTCCATATTGCCAAAAATCAGAAAATTTAAAAAAATGTAAAGAGGGTATGCCCTAAAAGAAAAATCAAAGGGCAAAAACTGAATGAAATAGTAAAAAAATGAAAGTAATGAACCCCAAATCAAATAGACCAGGAAAGTGTGCAAGTCTAAAATGCCACTACTATTTTATTTTCTGCAATAATCTGATGGTGTGTAGCTTGTTGATCTATGTCACCATCAATGATTGGCCAAACAGCTTAATCTTGGCTAGTACATATTTGAATTTCATGTTTTAGAAAATAGAGGATAAAATCTGACCAAACTGTTCAATCTTGGCAGATACGTAGGTAGGTAGAGAAGCAAAGGAGCTCAACAGTTTAGTCTGAGCCCTTGGAAGAAATAAATGCATACTTAGATAGGCTTATCATGCAAAGAAAAGAGAATTGATAAGGGTTTGCCAGTCTAAGTGCACCCAAAAGAAAAGAAGAGAAAATGCTAGGCAAAGTAAGCAGGGTAGGTACATTGGTGTTGCAGAATGTGACTTGTGATGTATTATGTGAATATGTTAACTTTCAGTCCCATCACAAGTGCAAAGCAGATACTTTAATGCAACTCAAGCAAGGTAGAGTTTCATGACTAACTCCCCTTCATCCTTCTCCCTAGTCATTCACTAACTTCCCCCAAAGATATTAAGATCTTCTTAAATGTCACCCAAATCACTCCATCTCATTTCATAAAAAGCCTAAGTAAAACTCCTTTTACGTAGGAAATTTGTACAAATATCACATAATTCCCTTTTGATTAACCCTAAGCCTAAGTTTTTAAACATTATAATTTAGCGCTTGTTTTCAAAATCATTCTTTCATGTTAACTCTGACTTATTATGTAAATCCCGTATAAAAATCTTCACCCTTCCCCGTCTTTTGTAAATATACAATAAAACCCCAATATTACTTATTCCTGCCCCCGACTGTTATACAACCATAAATGTATGTTTTGGGATTTAATAAGTTCATCAAGAGCTGATTAACAACCCTCCCCGCGCGCAAAACCTTGGGATTAATCAACATCAGGGTTGATTAATAACTTAACTTAATCACCCAGTGAACCAATCAAATCTGCCCCGATACCATTAAAAACGCACTTTATTGTGTCAGTCCCACAGTGTTAAACCTCTGCCATATCCCAATGCCATCAACCGTCAGATCTGGGCCCGCTCATCCAACGGCCCACGATCATATCGCGACCCCCCCATCGGCTGCACGTTAAGTCCCAGGGAACCGGTGGTATTACTCTCGTACCCTTGCCACGTGTCACGCTCCCACTGTGATTGCTACCTCCCCGCCCGAAACCACTCGACCCCGAGAGAGGTGCGGGATGAAACTGCTTACCACCCTCCGCTTCATGACAAAATGTCCCATCGTCGTGACGTCATCCATGAGTAAATGCCAAAAGCCCTGCCAAAGCTAAAATTTTGTTAAAACCATGATAAAATGTCATTTTCACCCGTTTTCTCTGTGAATTGTTTCCATGCAAAATACGTCCGGTTGATTGCAAACTACGTCCAGTCCACCATCTGGCCAAAAAACTCTAACGTCTTGCTTTGCAGCTCATCCTGCAACCTGCGAAGTACACGGTTTGTCTCTAAAACAAGTATTTACCCCAATTCGCTCCCCAAACCAGTAATTTGTTTTTTCCACTGTGAATTTTACCCAAAAGAGCCAAATTCAAGTAAAGCAGTCTGTTGCTCTCATACAAATACACCCAGAACTGCTCTTTTGCCCATTTTATCTACAGAAGCCCGAATTCCAGTTTGAAAACACAAGAATCAAACATGGAAGCTCAGGTAGCCCTGAACGTCGCACCCCTAAATGCACCTCATAAAGACCTAGATTATTTACCCTTGGCTAACAAAGATTTTCAAATAAAAGAGTTATCTGGTGACATGAACCATCTCCAGGCATTTTGCCAGATTAGGATAGTTATCTAAGCAACTCCGATATTTATGGAATATGGGAATCTAATCTTCCCAGGTATTTTCCACCCTTAGTCAATGTTTTCCCAGAAATTGTTCGCCAATGTTGTGCCAACTATGATCCTATCCAGAGAGCAGTTATGACCCAATTCCAAACCGTCCTTTTTCACATAACTGTTGAATCTATCAATGAGATGTTACAGTTCCATCCTACTCAGTCCCTGGCTCCTCTTTCCATGGGATTTTTACTTGAGCAAGCCTATCAATTACCCAATTCAGAGATAACCTGTATTGCTCAAATGTTCATGAAACCCGATTGCCAGCCCCAAGGCCCACCTCCATGTTTGCATATCTGGTTCACTAAAATAGGAAGACTCATAATTGATATGATATCCTTCATCTTGGGATTTAAGACTAGTGAATTTGTTGATGAGACCACCTTAGTTCTGTTGTCAATATTTACTCCAAGACAGCCCCCTGCTATCAAGTATGACTACGCCACTTTCATTGCCAACAAAATCAATGAGCAATTCATAAATCTGGACAGAGAAGGAGTATTCAAGTACACATCATTCATATACCACCTTCTGTTATATTATCAACCAGAAAGCTTTCCATTTCCCATCAGGAAATTGGATTCCAAAGGAGAGCGGAGGTTTGTGATCTTTTGGACTTCAGTCTTCCACAATGTCTGTGAATCCCCTTATACTTATTGTGAATTCATTGACTTCTTTATATATCCAGCCTCCACTCTGTTGATAGGAGCTCCTCTTCCTAGGATCTTTGGTGATATAAAGAAGATTTTACAGCTTTCTAGACAGTACAAGATAGGTGACTGGTACTTGTACCAAAATCACACAGAAATCAGAATCTATGGATGTGAATTGTGCCCTTTCAAGCTGCCAAAATATGTGCCTATGAGACTATTTTTGCATTAGAATATTTCAGACAGCTTATCAATGCAGATTTAACCCACTTTTGTAATGCAAAGAAAAAGGCTCAGCTAAGAATAAAAAACCAGTTAGGCCCTTTTATCATCCATAAGAGGTAGGCATGGGAAGATGCTGAGAAGATATTAGGGGAACACCTTAAATTGAAGGAGTTTTTTGTGGGTGCCATATGACCCAAATAGCTTTATAAGTGACAGAAAAGTAAGAAACAAGCTATCAGTTTATGTACATCATAGGATCCCTGAAATTGAACAGTTTGCTAATCAGGATGAGTGGGTAGAGGGTACATTAATAGAAGAAATTAGTGAGCAAGAAAAGATAGAAAAAGAGATGAAATACCTTGAAAAAACCCTTGACCTGGACTCTTTTGGACAGGTATCTTTCAAGCTACCTCAACAAACAGGGGTTGGTACATCCTCTGCTGGAACTTCTCAACAGCCTGTATAAGAAATAGCACACTAATTACAGGGTTTTCTAAGGGCAAGGAAGTGGCATACATAGAGCAACCAGCAATGACTGATCAGCAGGGGAAAATTCCTCCAGTCCAAACCAAAGCAGTAGAGATTCCTACATTATAGACTCCTCTAAATGAGGAAAAAAACAAGAAGAGGGACAGGGAAGAGGCCACACCTATCAGTGGGCCTGTAGAACAACTAGGGGAAAAAAGGCAAAGACTCAATCCTCTATCAGAAGAGGAAATCTTTGAGGAAACAACAGACAGTTTAAGAGGTGAAAGGGTAGTCAGCCAGCAGACTTCCCCAGTGGTGGAAACATCAACTAGCTCACACAGGCAAGAGCTAGAAAGGCAACACGGTGTGGAAGTTTCATCCACTAGGCCACAAAGCAAATAGGCCTCCAACATCAAAAGGACATTCATGGAGATAAAGGCCAGAAACGACCCACTGAGGCTTCTTATTTACAACCAATATCTTAAGATGGCCCCCACAAACCAGCAAAGATTAATGTCAGCCTATGATATTAAAGAGGGCAAAATTATCATGAGTTATTTTAAGCCCAAGGTGCAGCAACCACAATCAGCAGCTGATTACATTAGGAAAATTTGGAGATCATAGCCAAGGATATTCATCCCATGGACCAGATTGAGCTGCATAAATAGACTGGAGAGATGGTCTACTCCACACTAGCTGATAAAGCAATGCTGGCTCATAAATTACAAAACTCCTTGGACAATACCTCTGTTAAACTAGATTTGGAGAAAGCCTCTTCTCTAGCTAAGGACAACAAGATAAAATCTTTGGAGGAAATTATCATTGAACTGGGACATGATCCCAAAGATGCTAAAGGCATAAAGGCACTGATGAAGAAGAAAGAGGAAGATATTGTTTCCCTGAGGAAGCAGCTTAAACTCCCTACTTCCATGCATCCACAGACCGAGGAAGTTGTGCAACAGAAATCCGAAGAGGAGATGATGCACCTACTCATGAAACTCAATGAAAGGTTAACTGATATAGAGCAGACACTGGAGAAAGATCTAAAAGAAAAGCAGGGAGAGTCGACCTCCCAGCCTTCTGAAGTAATCCCTGCAGTTACTATTGTCCCCTCCACACTTGTAACAGCACTGCCTCCCACTTTTCCAGCATCCACAGCAGAGATAATTACAGGCACATCAGCAACAGCAGCAGCACCAGGTAGAAGTACTACTATGACCACGGAACAACTGATAAAGGCCATGGAAGAATTAAAGCTCCAAGTGTTTAAACTAAAACTGGTAAAGGAACAATTCGCGAAGGTAGAAAAAAGTTATGACAAATCCAAGATGAATGTGGCAGAGAAAACAAGGGAGGTTAAAACATTAGAGAACAAAGTGAGAGCATTAGAAAAGGATCTCTCTCTAGATAAACCTCTGGTAGAAATCAAAGGCATTTTGTGGGCTGACATCAATCAATCCCTTAGTAATATGTGGAGATCTATCTAAGTCATTTATGAGCAAATTGACTTGATAAGAGCGACCCAAGTGGAGATTCAAAAGACAAGATCTTTATTGGGATAGATGCCTGAACAAGCTAACCAGCTAATACATATTTTGAACACCAAGACTAGCGAAGAACTACAAGCACTGGAAATCATAGACAGGACAGGCACCATTCTAGAAATCAAGAGAGTTCTAATAAAGAGAACTCTGATGCAAAATTTGGAAAGGAGATGCCAGGACATGTAGGTGGAGATCAACTCTTTCACAGAAAAGTTCACAGTTCTGCATAATAAAGGTTTAGCAAGTCCTTTAGGAAGTAATGACCGCCTGATGAGACATGTAGATTACACGCACAAGTTGAATAAATATGTTGATGATCAAATTACTTCATCAATAAGCGCTTCAGATGTAAAGGCACCTCCATCTGGCCAAGCCCTCTACAACAACTTGAAAAATTTATTCTACATTGAGCATGAGGTGAAACATCTATTCACTATCCCACCTAATTTCTTCAGGTACACAGAGACTGATGAAACTTTAAGAAAGTTGCAGAGACATAAACTACCAAAACTGGAGTGGTGGAAAAGTATGTTAGAAATTATATAAACTTATCTTTGGTATCTTTGGTATCTTTGGTGAAATGAAAATTTTGGGTCATCTACCACAATGTGGAGAACAGAAATGAATGAGGTTCATACGGGTCAAAGCGTATCAAATCAGAGTTGAAGGAAATTCAACAAAGCTGGGGCAGCCAGCACAGAGTATCAGTGGAATACAGCTGTAAACTGACTCACAAAGTCTACCTCCAGCACATTTGACAGGACAAAGCAGCCAGCACAGCATCAATTTATCTTTTCCTGTTTTCGAGACTATCTGTCTCTATCTTTTGTAAAAAACAATGAGTCATCACTAGATATTATCTCCATGAGATATTTTGTAAAGATACCCCCCCATTCAAAGTATTTGGGGTTGGTGAGGCATTCTTATACTTGGCTGTAATACTAAAATTTTGGAATAAAAAAGCTTTTGGAATCAACTATTGCTGGACTCACTAGATGTAGAATTGAAGCAGAGGACTTGTCACAGAATTCTTGAATCAACCAGTGGACCAGTAAGTCCCTTTATCTTCTGTTTTGTAATCTTTCTAGTTTCATTATATCACCTGTGTTTCACAATCTAAATGGTAATGATAAATATTAATTCAGAATATGCTTGACTGCACTCTGTGTTTCATTCATTATCATTCTCTGTGTTTTCTTCAGGATTAGTATAAAGAGTGTAACTTTTAGTTGCTCCTGTTTCCTAATTCTCTCATATTGATTATTTGCTTGGGAATTCTTAACTGCTCCTTAGTAGCAATCATCCACTTTCTTGTGTTAAATATGTTGAAGGATTCTTAACTGCCCTTTAACCAATTTAAGCGCATTCCATCAGATACAAACCTTTGTTTGTTCCTCGTTTGACTACCTTGCTCTGTGTAACCATCCTCTGTTAAGAAACCAAATCCAGAAATCCATCCTCATTGACCCCATTAGCCCAATGGACTGAATTTCTCAGACTTACACCTCTGTTCTATTGAATCTCACCATCCAAAAATCAAACAAAACCCCTGAACCTCATAACTAGCCTAATACCTTTCAAAACAAAGTTAAATCATAAAGAGAGAGCCCTCTCTAGATGCAGATTGGCTAAAATCTGTGGCTGAAAGATTGTTCTATGGTTACCTGAGCCGTATTCCCTTTCTTACAACTTTAGGGAACAACCTGAGTGATAACATAAGGTACAAGTTAACTTTGGCATTCCCATATTTGAGGGTTAGATATATGCAGACACTATAGATAAATGGTTAAATCTACTAGAAAGATATTTTTCCATTCATGATTTTTCCAGCCGGGAAAAGATCACTTTTGCACTTCTCAAAGTAGCCCCCCACGTCAAGGACTGGTGGGAAACCTATTGTGAGTAGAAGGATGAAAGTACGAACTCACTATTTTCAACCACACCCACTTGGAACTCGTTCCAGGATGCCATCAAGGAGTAGTACCACCCTGTCAGGACCTATGAGAATAAATGCATAAAATGGACAATGCTGCGATAGGGAAGGGACTAAGATGTGCTAGAGTTTACCAATGTTTTTCATACCCTTCGCACGAAGTTGGGTATCAAGGATTCTGAGAATCATTTGGCTCTCAATTACCGCGGCTGCCTGCACAGGCACATCCAGGATGAGATGGAATTCTTGGATATCTCCTCACTCTACATGACATACTGATATGCCGTCAAGATCATGCAAAATTTTAAATAGACGAAGCAAGACTTTGGATCTACAAATCTGAAGCAAGGGAAAGGTACCCTCAAACCACAGAACAAAGGACAAAGCCAAGGCGAGGCGGCCCAGGACAACTCGCTAAAGCCGCAAGTAAAGAACAACACCGCGAAGTTGAAGAAGGACATAGGAAAGTGGTGTGAGTTCCATAAGAGCTCCACTCATAACACAAGTGAGTGTTGGGCCAAGCAGTCACTAGTGGCTGAGCTAAAGGCTTTGAAATCAGATGCATGTTCTGACTTTGAGTAGGAACTCGACAAGGGGAATGAAAAAGGGAAGCATATTATTGATGCGAAGCCCAACGCCACCATTGCCACCACGAATATCTAGAAGAAGGAACCCAAAGATCCAGAGGAGGAGGAGCATCTCTTCAACTCCCAGATGTGGGTAAAGGGATCCCCGCTACAGTTCATTGTTGACAGCAGGAGCCAAAAGAACCTCATTTCTGCAGAAGTCGTGAAGTGGCTGGGCTTATCGACCACATCACATCCACAACCGTACACCATTGGGTGGCTTCACCAAGGACGAGATCTTAATTTGAGTCAGTAGTGTCGCCTTCCATACAACATAAAGCCCTTCACATATGAAGTATTATGTGACTTTGTTCCCCTTGATGTTTGTGATGTATTATTAGGCCAACCATACTTATGGAAGCAACATGTTGTGTATGAGTTAAGGCCCGTGATGTTATTATTACTTTGGGAAATAAGTTGTATATGATACTGGAGGTAGCACCGCCTACCGTCGTCTCTTTGGTTATTACAAAACAATGTAGTAAGCTCATTTCCAAAACCGAGAAATTCGTCTTCCTGATGATACGCCCTCAGGGAAAGAAGAATACAGTGGCCACGACCTCTAGATAGGGCCTCTCTGCATGAAAACAACAGATCGACAAGCTAGTGGAGGAGTATGAGGACATCTTCACCTCCCCCGTAGGGGTGCCTTTGCACTGTCAGGTCAAGCACTCCATCGATCTAACCCCAGGTGCGCCATTGCCCAATGGACCAATCTATCAGCGCTCTGCTCTGGAGAATGATGAAATCAAGAGGTAGATTCAGGAGCTGTTGCAGAAAGGTCACATCCATCCGAGTTCATCACCCTGTGGGAGCCCGATCATGTTGATATAGAAGAAGGATGGGACTTGGAGACTCTATATTAACTATTGGGTGCTGAACAAGATCACTTTCCGGAATAGGTACCCGATCCCATGGATTGATGACCTTAGACCAACTGAAGGGGGCAAAATATTTCAGCAATATCTGTAGGTTTTAACCCCGTACAGAAATTACCTGCATACGAATTCTAAATCACAAGAAAAAATGCGAGAGCATAACACATAAAACACATATACACAGAGATTTCCCACTGGATCTCAAAACCGAGACTACCAGCTTGATTTTTCATTATTTTTCTTTCAATGTTACAATACATATTTATACATGCTGAAGCATCCAATACCATGGACCAAAAACCATCATGTCCAAAACCATGGACCGAAAACCATTATGTCCAAAAAACATGTGCGAAAATCATGCATAAAACCATAGGTGGGTCCGCCCAACCTAACATAGGGTCTAAAACCAAAATTTTTTGGGGCACTGCCCCGGACCCCATAAAGTGGGGTTACAGGTACCCCTCAAACGCCTTGTTAACTATGTTGAAAGAATATAACACAACCCAACAGGATTTTCTGTAGATTCTATAGGATCCTCCTATAGAAGATACAGAATTTCCTATAGAAGGTGAAGTCTTAGCCCGAATGAGACCAAATCTTAGGAAAACATAATGGTCATGGAGGAATGAATTGTGAGAGATGCATGCAGTCTGGTCATGTTCTCTATATGTGTCTTGTGTGATCCTCCTAAAACTTGTAATGACCTTCCTACAACCTGTAATTTATTCAACAAAAATTAGGTTTATTTTTCTTTTTTCTTCTTTTTTGTTTTAGTCTGAGACAACTAGGGTGCCTCTAGGAGGTTTTCACCCTTACTATTTGCCCTAGGCACCTCCACGAGGTTTTCACCCAAGGAACTTTTATTCCTTTTTTTCTTTTTTCTATGTTCTTTTTTTTGCTCAAGGTGTGGGTGGAGTGGAAGCAAGGACCTACTCAACTACTAGCACTGATTTACCCAGAGTTTCAATGAACTCCTGCATAGAAAGGGGCTTCTTATAGATTTTCAATCGATTCCCATTGACGAGCTTGGGGATGGCTTCTTCACCAATGATCCTGATAAGGACTGAACCATTTTCATTGCATTTCTCTGCTGTATATGGTCCTAGCCACCTTGACCTTGGCTTTCCCTTGAAATCCTTGTATCGTGAATCATATAACAGTGCCCAATCTCCTGGCTGAAATTGCTTTTCTTTGAGGTGTTGGTCATGCCATATCTTTCTTTGAAGTTGGACTACCTCTAAGTGGAGAAGGGCTTGCATTATCTATTCATCTAATCCATTCAGTTGCAGTAATCTTTCCTATTGTGCATGGTTGAGATCTAGGTCCAGCTGAGCTACCAACCTCAATGTGTTATATTCAAATTCTATGGATATAAAAACCTTCTTCCCGTAGACCAGATCATAGGGTGTGAAACCTGTTATAGTTTTCCAAATAGTGTTATAGGCCCAGGTGGCCGCAACCAATTGGTCTGCCCAATCTTTCCTGTTGTTGCTCACCACTTTAGTTAAAATCTCTTCCAAAGCTCTGTTAGTGACTTCCACCTGTCCATTTGCTTATGGATGATAAGGGGTGGAAGTTCTGTGCTTAATTTTGTGATGAGTGAGCAGGTATTCAATCAGCTTAGAGGTAAACTAACTTCCTTGATCTATGACCAATTCTCTTGGGTAGCCAAACTTGTAAAAGATATTTTCCCTCAAAAACTCAACTACTTTTTCTTTTGTTGTTGCCTTGATTTTCTTTGTTTCTGCCCACTTCGTTAGGTAGTCCGTGCACACAATGATGTAAGACTTTTGTTTTGAAGGAGGGTTAATAGGACCCACAAAGTCCATGCCCCACTTCTCAAATGGCTCGAAAGTCACTTGAGGTTATAGGAGCATCTCATCCCTTGGAGTTAGTTTCCCCATCCATTGACATTGGTCGCATTGGCTGATGTATTTTCTAACATCTTGATGTAGAGTGGGCTAATAGTAGTCTGCCTACAAAATCTTAAAAGAAATCCTCTTTGCTGCAAAGTGGCCTCCATAGGGCCCATCATGATAGGTTAGGAGGATGTCAAAAACATCCTCCTCCTTGACACAACAACTCAAAATCTGAACTGGGCCAAGTTTAAAAAGATTGCCCCCAATCCAAGTGAATGGGGCACTTTTCCTTACGATCTTGCTCCTCTCTTTTGAGGATAGGTATGGCGGGAACTAAGCTGAAACCAAATAATTTGCTATATTAGCAAACCATGGAGAGAGTACTGAAATAGAAAATAGGTGTTCATCTGGCATTTGATCATCCACCATCCCTTCTTCACCTGTAGGCAAATCTAGTCTACACAGAAAATCAACAACAACATTTTCCTTACCTGGCTTATCAACAATGGCCAAATCAAATTGCTACAATAAAAGTAACCATTTAATGATACGAGCATTTACATCAGGTTTATTCATCAAATACCTAATTGCAACATGATTAGTGTGTATGAATGTTTGATAACTAGTGATGTAGTGCCTAAACTTGTTTAGGGAATGGACTACAGCTAGGAGCTCTTTCTCGGTTACAGTGTAGTTTAACTTTGCCTTGGATAGGTTTTTACTAACAAAATATATGGCATATAGTAGCTTCTCTTCAACTTGTCCTAAGGCTTCTCCTATGGCTTTGTTCGAGGCATCGATGTGAATGTGAAAAGGTAGGGCCCAATTTGGACCTCTCATGATTGGGGCAGTTACCAGCTTACCTTTCAATGCATCCAGAGCCTATTGATAGTTGTCAGTCCATATAAACTCAACTTCTTTCCCCAAAAGACCCAACAATGGAGAGGCTCACTTACTGAAATCTTTAATGAATCTTCTATAATATCCAGATAAGCCTAGAAAACTCTAAACATCTCTTACCTTTTGAGGAGGTGGGACCCTTTGGATGATAGCAATCTTGTTGGGATCCACCTGTAATCCTTGCTGAGAAATTGTATGACCTAGCATGGTCCCTTCAGTCATTAGGATTTCAAATTTTTTAGGATTGAGGGATAGGTCCATTTCAATGCACTTGGCTAACACCTTCCTCAGGTTAGTCAGAGCATCTTGGAAGTTAGAACCATAAGGGGTAAAGTCATCCATATATATTTCCATTGAATCATGAACCAAGTCAGCGAATATACTCAGTACTGCTCTCTCGAAGGTTGTAGGAGCATTGCATAACCCAAAGGGAAGGACTTGGAAGGAAAAGGTATCCCATGGACAAGTGAAAGTGGTCTTATCTTGGTCTTCTAGGGTGACTTGGATCTGATTATACCCGCTAAACCCATCTAGGAAGGAAAAGAAATTCTTCCCTGCCAGGCCATTTAACACCTGATCTATGAAAGGCAAAGGGAAATGATCCTTCTTGGTAGCTTTGTTAAGTTCTCGATAATCTACACATATTCTCCACTTCCCATTTTTCTTGGGAAAAAGCACCAAAGGAGAAACCCACTCACTGTTAGAGATGGGGTAGATGAATCCTGCATCTAGCAATTTTTGCAGTTCTTCTTTAACAATTTCCTTAAGGGTTGGATTCATCCTCCTCTGAGGCTGCCTGACTAGTTTACAATCCTCTTTAATGTAAATGTGATGGGTACAGATTGAAGGATGGACTCCTTTCATCTCCTTATAGCTCCAAGCAAAAACATCCAAATGGATGTTCAATAAGCTATACAGCTCTTTCTCTTGAGAGGGGGATAGGGATTAGTTGATCTTCAAGGTTCTTTCAGGGCCAAATTCCACATTCTTAACTTAGAGAGAGGCAGGATCAACCACACAGATGTCCACTAAAGCACTGGCTTGGGTGTCTTCTACCAACTCTTCTAATGGTAGCACACTCGGAGGTGGATTTTGAATCAAATTCTCAATAAGATCATCCTCAGTTTGAGGACCTCCCCTGGTGGCTTCCACTGTGCACAATGGCACAGAGTAGACTTCATCCTCTTTTTCCTCCTCCAACCAGAGAGGTAATTCATGTTCTAGTAGAGGTTGGGAAAGAGGATATAGGATTAGCTATTTCGACATATGCCCATTCTTAATGGTCATGCTCCCAGCTTGACAACTGATGTAAGCATCTGTAGTAACTAACCAAGGCCTTCCCAAGATGAGGGGGTACCCAGTGGGTTTTTCCTTTGGCTGAAGGACCAGGAAGTCCGTAGGGTACTCCCAAGAATCAATGGAGACCATGACATCTTCCACAATCCCCTTAGGGGTCACGGTGGAGCGGTCTACTAACTGTAGTACTATCGAGGTCTTTCTTAGGGAGCCCTGAAGGCTGAGCTTAAGCATAGTGTCCCGCGTCATCGCATTAATGGAAACCCCTAGATCAATTAGGGTGTGGGGGATTATGGTGCCATTGATGTGGACATCGACTACAGGACTCCTAGGGTCTAGATATTTTGGACAGATTACTTGTCCCAACATCAGGTTGGATAGTTGTCCTATGACATTGATAATTGGGACATCTCTCTTGCGCCTGCCTAGGTGCCTGAAACACTTCTCTTTGATCAATTTGTTGTACAGTAGTACATCTTTTATGGCCTAGAGAAGTGGTATTTTTACACATAACTATTTAAGTTCTCCCAGAAGTTTAGTCTCTTCTAGGTTTGGTTGCGTGGTTCTAGTTAGTCTCTCAGGAAAGGGTGGAATGGCTTTTGGTTCACTTTCCTGTTTCTCTTCTTCATCCTCCTTAGGAGGAGGTTGATTTTCTGGGAGGACCTTCCTAGATTGTAGTTTCATCTCTTGAATCTCCACAGCATAGGTAGGGCATGTTTTCTCTCCAGTATATACCTATTGGACCTGTCTGTTATTAGGGTTTAGGTTCGGTTGAGCAGGTATCTGGGGTTGTCTTGGAGGATTAGGAGGTAATGGTTATGGTTGAGCAGGTGGTGGAGGAAAAATAGTGGGAGGAGAGTTGTACTAGGGCCTCCACCCTTGGTGAGGTGCATTCCACTAAGGCTGTGGTTGAACATGAGAATGAAATGAATAAGCAGTAGGTTCAGTATGGTATTGAGATGGATATGACCAAGGAGGGGGTGTGGACCAGGAAGGATGAGTAGGGGGACCCCAAGAAGGTATGTGAGTGGATTGGTTGGGGTTATAATAAGTCTGGGATGTCGCTTGTATCCCTTTCTAGTAAGGTCTGGGTCCATGTGGCCTCCTTTGGTTCATGAAGTAGAGTGGTTCAGTGGCTCCTTCAACCCCTTGGTACATAGCTTTAAATCCAGGTAAGGTTGGACACTAGTTTGTAGGGTGGTTTGCGTCACAAATGAAACATACCTCTATGGAGTGTAATGGACACTCGTTCCTAGGATGCTTCCTTGTGCATCTATGACAAAAGATGGCCAAAGCCCTCTCAGCTTCCCCTTGCTTTTGTTGGATTTGGAAGGTATCCATTTGCATGGAAATGGTCTGTCTCACCTCACTTTTGAGGTCTTCCATATGATTTGCAAACTCATGTTTGGATAAGGTGGCACTGGCTGAAAGTTGACTCCCCCTAACTCTTTTCCAGGCTGCCCTAGAATGGTTTCTAAACACAGTCTTTATATCATCATAAGGTAGCTGGTAGATGTCTCCCCCAGCCAGAAAATGGAGGGTATCTAGAAGGTCTTCAAGGACTCCTTAGAGTAGAACCAAATTCAGAGATTTGGGGTCAAGTGTGCACCTGGCCCTTTTATAACTGAGTTGGAACCTTTCTTCATAGTCTTCTAAGGATTCATCACTTCCCATGATCATATGAAAGATTTCTCCCTTTGTTTCCTTTGACCTACAGTAATCCCAGTATTTTTTGTTAAAGGCTTGTTGCATCTGAGCCAAGGTTGTGATAATGTTTCGAGGTAACCCCATGAACCAGCGGAGTGCTGCATCCTTGAGGATAGAGGGAAAGAGTTTCAACTTTTTCTCGTCTTCTGCATAGTCATAAGTTCGACAAAGGACAACAAACTCAAACAAGAAGGTATCAGGGTCTTCAGTGGTCAATCCATGGAAGTTAGGTAAGACTGAGGGACTTATGTTTTTCATTTTTGTGTCCCCATGGTCTCTTGGATAGGAAAGGCACCTTCTATTCTCTCCTCATTTCCTATATTTCTTTTGTGTTCAGCCATGGTCTCAAGAGGAATGTTTTCTTGCTCTTCTTCTGTTACAGGATCTTTGTATATCTTTGGAAGTTCACCTATAGGTTCTTCTAGATCACTGCCACTGAAGAAGAGAGAAGGGTGACTCAGTGATGTGGTGGGGTTGTTGGGTAGGAATTTTTCTGAATTGTCTCTATTCCTTCGAGGCATGAAAGGAATTTTTTTTATTTATTTTATTTATTTTATTTTTATTTTATTATTTATTTTTATTTATTTATTTTTATTTTTTTTTCTGCTTGCACCTGCAAAACTGAAATTGATTGAACAAAAAATTGCAACTAACTAAAATAAAAGTTTTTGGAATGAAAATTACAGAATTGAAATGAAAGAAGGAAATGACTAATCTATGTTGCTGAAATGAAATCGCAGAATTGAAATGCTAAGCTACGCTTGCAGAATTGAAATGCTAAGCTATGCTTGTAGAATTGAAATGAAATAAGGAAATGTCTAATCTACTTTTGTAGAAATGAAATTGCAGAATGGAAATGAAACAACTACTCTACTCTTGCTGAAATAAACTTCTTAGCAAAATGTTGCAATAGAAAATAGAAGAAAAGCAGTAATCACAAATACTCTAATGCTTCCCCAGCAATGATGCCAAAAATATGGTGGACTCCAATATTTCAGAAATGATGTTGCAACTCTTGGGACTCCCTTATTTACTTTTATCAACCCGGTAGTTCGTAACAAACTTGGAAGCGACGGTGCTATATGCACAAGTACTAGCTCTTACTGTACGGTGTCACTTGATCAACTAGCACAAGTTTTCTAGGAGCTTAAGCTAACTTCTATGAGTTCTTAGAAAAAGCTTTTAACTATGATGGATGAAATCTAACTCAAAAGAGGCTATTCTACTTGCAGAAAGAAGATGAAGACTGAAAGGAAATGCAAACCCTAGCAAACCCTAGTTTTACCGACTAACCCTACTTGTGCAAGAAAAGAGATGAACGCTGCTGAAATGGATGCCATTGACTCTTGGAAAGATAAAATGAATGTGTCTAGGCTAATTCTAAAGGAAAATATGGAAAAAGTATCTTTTTGTATTTTTGAGTAATTTTATGCAGAATTATTATGCATGTGGTTTAACTATTTTTGACTGTGCAGAGGTTTATTGGTGAAAGAAAGTGGAGTGGGAATTTGAACGAGGTTGGGAAGGTGAGAAGAGGACCTAAAGGGTCCCTAGCACCCTTCTGGAGAATTCTATAGTGATCAGATCTCGAAAAACTACTGGCATGAACTTCTACAGGAAGTTTGTAGGGGATCTATAGGAAGTTCTACAGGAACAAGCTGAAAGTGGATTTTAGAGGGTTGATGGTAGAAAAACAGTGGGAAAGTGGGAATGAAGGATGGATAAGGATGTTAAGGGGTCTAGGACCCAGTAGATGAAGCTCATGAGTGATGAAGATGGTTGGATCTGTTCAAAAAGGAAGGAAGCAATGTTGCACAAAAATGTAGAAATTAGGGCAAGTTGGGAAAGTATGGCGGATGGGTGAAGGAAATCTTGAGAGAGAGACGGGAGTAGGTTGTATGATGGAGGAAGGATAGTCTGGAGTGTCATATAGGTTTTATGCACACTACTTTCCAAAACTGATCCAAGCAAAGACTAGAAAAACAAAGATTTATCTATTTTGACCTAATCTGACCTAAAACCAGAAACATGATGAACAAAAGTTTATAGATAGGAAATCATCCAAGATAGCTATGGAAACTAAGAAAGAATAGATCTAAACATGAAAACCCAACTGATATCAACTCTTCCAACTTAAAATCTAACACTAGCAATTGCATTGGAAGGTAAAAACAGTGTTTTTGTGGCAGCATGTATGACTTGGTCTCAGCTCATGGTCCCAAGGAGGGAGAAATGAGATCAAGGACTACTTGATAGCCTTTTTGTGGATCTTTTCCTGTTACCAAACTGTCAAATCAACTTGAAGCATGAACAACTATCTTAATCCTCAAAAACAACCTAAGTAACAAAGCAAGATTTAACCTATATAATAAAAATAATCCTATGAATGCAATAAAAACACATAAATGTACACAAAGGAGGTACTGGCACTTGGGTTGGGCCCAAACCTGAGAGCTATAGCCTCCTAAGAAAGCTCAGAGCTGGTGCAAAGTGAGATTCATCTTCATTAATAAAAAAATAACAGTCATGTCACAAAACTGTTTACAAAAAGTGCTCGAGAATGAGCTAAATGCAGAGCTACACTAAAGTGTGAATATAAACTATTCAATAGCTAGAATACCAAGGCTTGAAGCCTTCCTACCTATGCAAATGAGGACACTCAATAGTCCTCCTTAACTTTAGGAGCTTGGCTACCCAAAACTACAGTTAATCAACCACTTCACTAGACCTGCTCGGCTACCCCTTGAAATCATCTTTGGTGGGCTATTGAAATCTGAGCTGATGGTGGAGAACTCGGGGAAGGGGTCATTTAGTGCAAGAGACACCCCTCCTACAAATCCTCAACCTTTTTTCTTCATATTTGGCTGCCAATCTACTCATAAATGCTTGATCTTGGTCCAAAATTGTCCAAAAATCTGCAATAAGCACGTATTAGACTTTGTGGTCAAGTGACTATCCCATTCACTCAATTAACATAAATATATTCAAAGGCATGCATAAAACTATAGAGAATGGTGGATTAAATGACAATAATAGGCAAAATGAGCCCATAAAGTTACCCATTTTTGGGGCTCATCACTAGTGTGCCCCAAAGTAGCATGTAACTTTTTGACACTACGCGATGCTTCCAGATTCAGAATAACAACAATCTTCACAGGGTCCACCATCAGGGCTTGTTTGCAGACCACATGGCCTAGTAGGTTTCCAAAGGGAATGAGGAAGGTGCACTTTTTAAGGTTCAGCACAATCTAGTGTTGGCAGCAAGTATCCAACATCAACTGTGAGCTTGCTGCGTGGTGCTTAACTAATCCAAACGTAGTCTAATCATCCAGATAGACCTCCAATAATTTGTGGATGTATTCTTTGAATTCCGCCACCACTATGCACATGAATATCGTTGGCGCGTTCTTCAGTCCAAAGGGCATAATGATGTATTGAAGGCAGACCCATTATCTTGCAAAGGTTGTTTCTCTCCTATCTTCCGACGCAATCTTGATCTGATGGTACCTGTTAACATTTCAGGAAGCTCTCCTAGGTAATAGCTCAGAGATGCCTAGTAACATATAAATCTTCAATATTGTTCTCTGAACTATTGGAATGGATGATGGTTTGGATCAAGTCAGATGTTTGTTTCAAGTCTGTTTTCACTCAAGATATGCATGAAAACCCTCATCTTTACAAGGCTTTAGACCACTAATGCTCAATAGTTTATAGGTTCAATGGCTAGATGGAGAATACTAATTGTACCAACATATGCATACATAAACACATATGAATGGCTAGCTACAAAAGTAAATGAAGCTTGCAAATCTAAATTATCAATGCGGAGAAAAGATGACAGTTATCTGGCATTAGACACAGAAGAAAACATGAATAACCTATTCAAGTGCAAGCTTAGAACAGAGGAGAAAATGGGAATTGAACATGTAACAACAAAAGAAGCTTATATTGCTAGAGTGAAGATGAGAATCTTAGAGGAGCAGAGTCTCCACAGTCTCCAAAAGTTGAACCCTTCATATTTCTAACTTTAAGCCATTTATAGGCTTTTTACAATGCTCCCGAGCTCTCAAAGGCTCGAGGCATCTTAATCTATCCTCTCTATCTTTTTAATGACTTGATGCCATGAATAGACATGCATGAGCTTAGAGGTTTATTTTTCTAATAGCTGTAACCAAATTTTGGTAATTTTGCCTTTCTTTCAGGTGGCTCACTCGTGCCAATGATGCTCCATGATAATTTCTGCTGGTTTGGCTATGTTGCACTATTGTTTTTCCCTTTACGGCCATATGTCTCCTGGTCTCTATCTCCCGGCCTCTGTTCTGTGATGGAATGGGTCTTTGGGCCTTTGAAATCCTTTCAAATACTAACAATGATTGTTTTCTATTTTACACAAAGAAACATTGCATCACTGTGAAATCCCACCAAGATCTATTCATTTCGGACTTCAAAAGTCCTTAAACATGGTTTATTCCTCTATCGAGTCCATCCTTATTGTTATCGCAAGTCGCAAATGGCATTTTCCCAGTCTTCCCTTTGTGTTTTGAAATACATTAAAAACACTAAAAATGGCTTTGGCAGATCTAAGATTTATATATTTTCATTCCCAAACCGCTTTGGGTTTGGGTTTTATCGTATCGACACTGTCCCTTTATATTTCGTTAAATAAAAAAAAAATGTGAAAATACATAGGAAAATGCCCTTTGGCGGATCTCAAATCTTATGCAATAATATTTATATAATCATTCAGTCTAGTTAATCGCATCACACATTGCTCAGGCCCCAGGCCGATGTAAGCACTCCTTGTATTTTCCGATAGCGATCTTGTGATGCAATGTGGGTCGTCGATTTGTGCGCTTGATCGACAACCCACGTTGCATCGCTGATTGCCATCACAAGTTCCACACAATCTGTGCCGATATCCACCAATTGCCACTACTGATTGCGTTTCGTTGATCAGATCTAGACCATTGATCAGTCAGATCTGATGGCTATTATGCATTTCACTTTTTATGCCTTCGATACTCTGTTTTTCACTATTTTTATGTGTTTTTGTCCTCCTAATAGTGTTTTTCTGCCATTCTAAGGGCTTTCCTCCTACGACTGTTTTAATCTTTGGCCTGATTTTACTAACTTTTGAAGACTTAGGGAGCATATTTCGATCCATTTTGGGCCATATGCCAACAAGGCTACCATTGGCTCCTTCTAGGGATGAAAGCCTCCCTGAGAGGTTTCAAGAACCACAGACCAATTCCTTTCCTATAAAACCAAAATCAAATCTATTTCCTAGTGTTCTATTGGGCATGGAGTTTATTTTGCATAGAAAATAAAAACTGAAAAACATATTTACAATACCAAGGATTTAAAGCCTTAAATGAAATAAAGTTTCAAGAACTGCCCATTGACTGAGCCACCAAAAACATCTTCTCCTTCCAGATTGTGCAAAATAAATGTATTTTTCTACTGAATTTGAGCGATGGAAAATGGTCTTGTCCATAAGGAGTCAAAATTACCATGATTACCTTTCATTTCCTTTAATGCATCCCATTTAAGAACCCAGTCACCAACTTGGAAATTGTCCACTTTTTCCTTCTTGTTAAAGGTTTCTTTGATTTCCTTCTGATGAACTTTTGAGTTCTCAACCAGCTGCACTATGATCTGCTGTAATTCAACCATGTTATTCATTCTCCTTATCATGTCATTCTCTTCCACATGTTCTTCTTGCAATAATTTGGCCACAGGGAGAATCAGTTGGATAGGAAAAACAACATCAGCAACATAACTCTGTCAACCCATAGTGCAAACTTCAACTTCGAATCCCAACTCTTTTTGTTGTCTGCCAACAATTTTTTGATTATCCTTACAATACTATTGTTAGATGATTCTTCCAGGCCATTTCCTTGAGGATAATATGAGGTAGAATGCACCAATTGAATGCCCATGGATTTAGTCATCTCCATCAATTCTTTTACCTTGAAAGCTGCTGCATTATTAGTGACTAGTTTGGTTGGGCAACCAAATCTAGTGAAAATATTCTCATTCAAGAACTTTATGACAATTTGATGATTAGCATTCTTAGTGGGTATAGACTCAATCCACTTGGTGAAATAATCAGTGGCTACCAAGATCCATTTGTGCTGGCCACTGGAATGTGGATTAATTTCACCTATGAAGTCCAAGCCCCACTGCTGGAAGGGACCATTGACATGCACTGGCTTCAAGGGCAAAGATTTTAGCTGTTGTCTTCTTGCAAACCTCTGACATTTGTCACAAGATGTCACAAAAGAAAAGACATCATAGAATAGAGTAGGCCAATAATATCTAGCTCTCAGGATCTTGTGGGTTGTGGTTTTCCAATAATGATGCTCTCCACAGATGCTAGAATGGAACTAGTGCATGACTTCCAAAGATTATCCTTTATCCAGACATCTCAAGAGGATTCCTGATGGGTCTCTCCAATAAAGTAGGTTTTTGTTAATGAATAATTTGGCTGATCTGAGCTTAATGGCCCGGGCTTGACTTGAGCTACGCCCTGGAGGGACTTCTATCTTCTGCAAAAAATGAAATATACTAGAATACCATTCGCAGGTGGCAAGATTTTCAGCCAAAGACTGATTATGCTTCTACTCTTCTACTGCTTCCTCTGTCTACTCATCACCTGAATTTGAACCTGTGCAATTGATATCTAAAAAACTGCAATTTTTCTCAATCATAAGTTTAGCCATGCCTTGGCCTTTGACAATCTTGTTGGGTTTCACCTCTATGTTGAACTCTATGAATTTTGCAATCCATTTAGCTCTCTTTCCATCAATATCTGGCTGAGTTAGAACATCTTTTATTGAGGCTGAAGGTACATATGTAATCACTTTGGAATGCAGGATAAAAATTCTGAATGCCTTTAAAGATTTTATGAGAGCATAAGCCTGTTTTTTAATAAGGTCATACCTTAGTTTAGCATCCCTCAGAGTTTTTCCAAAAAATTCCAAGGGTGCTCGATGCCTTCATCATTTTTCTGCAACAGAACTACTGCAAGTGTATCATAAGATGCAAAAGAGAAGACATAAAACTCCTTGGTGTAATCTGGGTTGATTAGAGTGGGAGCTTCCTTGATAGCTTTTTTGATGTCTTCAAAAGAGATTCTTACAACATCTGTCCATTTTATTTCTAATCCTTTCTTCAACATGGAAGTGATGTGCTTCACTAGTTCTGCAAAGTTTGGAATAAGCCTCCTGACAAAGTTGATCTTACCCAGGAAAGATTGAATTTCCCTTTTTGATCTTGGGGTATACAATGTTTGAATTACTTGAAATCTTACTGGATCAATATTCACACCTTCAAGAGAAACAATATGTCCCAGAAGTTTGCCTTCTTCTAGAGCAAATTATGACTTCTTTGGGTTCACAAAAATTCCAAATTGTCTGAACTTTAGAAACACCTTCTTCAAATGTTGAAAATGGTCCTTATCAGTGCTATAAAAGACTGTTATGTCATCAAGGTAAATAAGGACAAACTTGTCCTTCTCTCCCACAAAGGCTATGTCCATGGCCCTCTGAAAAGTAGCCCCAACATTCATCAGTCCAAAAGGCATCTTGGAGTACATAAAAGTGCCCCAAGGAGTAGTGAAGGTGGTATTTTCTTGATCTTTTAGATGTACAATAATATGATTGTAACTTGAAAATCCGTCTAGGAAAGACATGACTCTAGCCCTTGAAACTTTTTGCAGCAAGTGTTCCATCTTAGGCAAGGGGTAGTTGTATTTTTTAGAGCATTTGTTCAGATTCCTGAAGTCAACACAAAGCCTGATTTCTCCATTCTTCTTTATTACTACCATGAGGTTATATATCCACTTTGAATACCTTAGGGGAACTATGATCTTGGCATCCAACAGCTTCTTGATTTCTTTCTCAATCAAAGGAAATAAGAGAGGGCTGATAGGTCTTAATTTCTGCTTAAACAGGATGGTGTTCTTCTCTCGCGGAATCTTATGTTGAATGATGTTGGTGTCATAGGTCTTCAGATCACTATATTCCCAAGCAAAAATATCAGCAAATGGTTTCATTAGGGTGCAATACTTGGAACTCTGGGTAGAAGACAAGTGAGTGGACAAATTTATGTACTTTGGATGGGCTGGACTCCCTACATTATGTCTATGAATAGTAGGCCCATTTTATTTTTTGGTAGGCTTATAAGGTACATCGTTATGATCAAACAACTTCTTTAGGGGCACCAATCCTTTGGGTATATAGTTACTAGGCAACTGGACAATGCTTTCTTGGCCAATCTCATCCTTTAGCTTGAATTGGTTGCATCCTTCATTGGTTTCATTTTCTTCGTCAATGTGCATTTCAGAAAATTCATCAATGACTTGTAAAAACCTATTAATTTCATCATCATCTTCAAAAAAATTCCAGTATTTGACATTGTTAGGCAGAGATGGTCTATATTTCACCGAACTTCATAAATCAATTTAGGAGGCAAAGGAGGAATAAATGTGCTAGCAAACACATCAAGGGAATCAGCAAGTTGGTTCTTCATTCTCAGGATGTAAGAAATGTTGAAAATATTAAAATAGTCCTTGAGCTTCCATACCTCATCTCTGTATACTTTCAGCCTTGGATGCTTTGCTTGGAAAATTTTGTTGACCTACTGAATTATAAGGTTCTCATCTCCAAACACTTTCAGACCTTTGATGCCCATTTATTTAGAAGTGTTTAAGCCCAATATTGAGGGTTCATAATATGCTATGTTATTTGTGACCCGAAAAGTTAATTTGAAAGATAAGTGAATGCATTCCTATGTGGGGGACAGAAGGACTATGTTATGAAACCAGCTCAAGAAAAGATAGAAAAGATAGATCAACGCCTTAAAATTCAGCCTCTTCGAGGGGGCAACCTCCTTTACATTACATAAACGAACAATTCTTGGATGAT
>APFE030128323.1:2823-27651 GCA_000404065.3 Pinus taeda | reverse complement strand
TGTAACAAAGCCCTTTTGCTCGTTTTTCTTCCAATTGTTGTGGTGTCAACCTTATAGGTTGTGGAAGACTAGGGGCAACAACACTTCCGTCTTTATAGTTGTGAGTGGTATGCTTCCTGGTTGCCATAATTTTGCTTTCCATTTTTCTTGCTACCCTGAATGCCTTCTCTAATGAATCAGGTTCCCAAAGGCGAACATCATGTTGGATATTATCCTTTAAAGACCCTATGAACACATCAATCCTATGCTCCTCTGGAATATCTTTTACCCTTATGTTCAATTTTTGGAACTCCTCAATGTGCTCCATTTATTGAACCCTTTTGTTTGAGACTTATCAATTGGCTAAAAAAAGTGTTGCTTTTTGTATCCTCATAATGTGCTATCAATTATTCCGTAAAAATTGCCCAAGTGATAAATTGTTTACAAGAGAAAATCCATTGATACCATACAAACTGATTTGGTTCCAAATATAAAGTTACCATACGTACCTTTTGTGTGTTTTGCACATTATTGAGATCGAAGAATCGCTCCATCTGTAATGTCCATGTGGTGGGATCCTTGCCATCAAACTTCCTCATATCGATTTTTGGAATATGGCGAGTCTTCGATCCAACATTAGCGTCTATGGAATCATGATTAACATTTCTTTTATTCTCATCATGAGTTTCCTTTAGTACCCTTTCACCCTTAGTGCTCATTTCTTGTAGCAACTTATTCATATTTATCTTCAATTCGTCCATGTCTGTCTTGAATTCTATCTTCAAATCATCCATCTTAGCTTCCACGTCAATCATATTAGCGTCTACGTCTTTCTTTAATCAGTCCATATTAGCTTCTACACCTTTCTTCAGACCATCCATCTTAGCTTCTACATCTTTCTTTAAACCATCCAGCTTAGATTCTGTTCCTTTTTGTGTAAGGGACAGTTATTGCACTTGGTCTTGTAATTTTGATATATCATGTTGCATTTCTTCCTATTCTTCATGAGTCATGCTAGAGATTTCAGGTTCCTTACTAGGTGTTTGCATTTTCTTTCCTCGGGGCATTAGTTTACGATTATATGCTCTACTATGCCCTTTTAATTCCTTCAAAATAAATTTTCAAACCAAGCTTAAGCAAAAATTTAAGAAAATCTACACACCTTTTTTCACTTTGTAGGAGCTCGATATTGCCTATGAGGTATCTCTATATTTTCCAATCATCTAGTTCTAAATTTGTGATCTGTAGTAGCCCTCTATCTCCTCTTTCCAATTCCACAAGTCTGACCCAAATTGGATACTCCAAGGAAGAGTTATGTGAAATCTCCCATAGTGACTTGATTATAGACTAGTTCCATAGAGCGAACTTGTACGATGTGCCACAAGTCGTTGTTTCAACCTTTGGATCTGAAAAATGCATACAAGAAACTACAGTCCATCCTCTTTCTGTAACTTTTGACAAAATTTCAATTCGATCTCGAGAGAGAAAGTTATGACGATTTTCCCCAGGTCACCTGTTTGGAATGTAATTCAGGAGTTTGCAAAAATACCAACTTCCTCAGATCATATCTCCGAAAATATAGTGCGAAAAGATCTAAAATTCGGATGCAAGATTCAGAGCGATCTCTTCTCAAATGGGTTTTTCTTGTAACTTCTGAAACATCACAGAAAAAATGTTATAGCGAACATTCTATGATGACCTATTTGGAGCAGCGAAACCCTAGAATCCAAATCTCTGATACCAAATGTTATGAAACCAGCTCAAGAAAAGATAGAAAAGATAGATCAACGCCTTAGAATTCAGCCTCTTCGAGGGGGAAACCTCCTTTACATTACATAAATGAACAATTCTTTGATGATCCAAATGAAAAAACCTCCTTTCTATATATGAGAGTCTAAGGAGTCACAATATAATCTAGCCGACCTAACAATAATAATATAAAGCCAAAAAAATAACAATAGAGGGATTCTATGGGGCACAATAATAAGAATATGGTAGGGGCACAGCAATATTAATAAGGGGTATAACTATAATAGTAATGGGGTAATCACTAGTATTATAGGGACCCAACAGACTACACCTTCCCCTACAACTTCCTTAGAGTAAGCTCCATCAAAGAACATGTCCCAAATTTGTGGGCCTTCTTGCTCTGTGATTTGGAAAATTGGTTTCTTAAGTTGTGTGGAGGCCAACTGGGATTCTTCAATATGAATAATACAAGCTCCAAAATCAGTGTCAATAGCATATATGGGATGATTAGTGGGATTCCTTTCATCACTGATGATATAGCCAACTGATCTTCTCTGTATAATCTCCTACTCTCACGTCCAAAAATTGGGATGGTAGCATAGGACAGATCATTTTGCAATGTTCCACCTAATCTCTTGATCCAACCTCTGGAAAGAAACATGTCAGACTTGGGGGGTACATCTACTACCAAAATATACATCATCATGCTCTTCATGGATAGCTGAGATAAGGTGATGGCTAGGTCTTTGATTAATCCTAAACATTTCACTTTTCTAGAGTCAAAAGAAAATAGGTCATGATAAGGCTTGGTAATGACAAGACCCAATTCATCCATGACAGCCTTGGGCATTAGATTATGGCTAGATTTAGTGTCCAGAAGGTAGTTATGAAGGATTTTGTCATGAATAGTCAAAGAGACATAAAATGATGGGGAGTTATCATCATAATTTTCAATCATAGGGCTGAGAACAATAGTTGGTTTGTCATCGTGCAGATTTACATAGTTAGTGGAGGCTTGGATGACATTAGGCTAAAGGGCCTCAAGGATAGATCTCTTTAAGGACTCATTCTTCACTAGTTCAATTAGAGGTATAGGTATTCTTAGCTTCTAAATCTATGATTGAAAACTGAAAGGAGAAGGAGACTTATCAAGGCCTCTTACCTCGTGAGATGGAGCTTTGAGGATGATGGGATAAATTGTCGGTCGCTTATGCTTATTAGCTTGTTGTACTATAGGGACAACAACTCTTTGAGTAGGAGTTTCCTTGGCATTATTCATCTTCAACCTCAGATCATATCTGTGTCTATCTTTAGTTTTCAGAATAGCTTCACCATTCCATTCTTGCTTGATTTGGTCATTGAATAATGACTTTTCGTAGGCAGCTAAGGTAAAAAAGGAGGCACTGCCTTTGTCTTCCAGACAATGGATATCATCATCTTTTTCAAACTTCTCTTCTTCCATGACTACATTCTAGAAAGGGGTCTTCACCCTTTGGTCTTCATCCTTTGGTCTTCATTGGCATCTTTGCTTCTTTGCAAAATCTGTAACTGCTCATTAGCTCTTCTATATGGATTTGGATTTCTAGGAGCAAAGGTATTTGGAACTCTTCCTTTACCAGGGTGCTACTCAACCTTTAATTTGGAGATTTCAAAGGCTAATGACTCTATCATCTTGGTCATTTTATCTATCTTAGGATCTAAAGATGATGAATATTCACCCCTCTATCTCCTTCTATCAACATTTCCCTTGAGCTTCTATGTGGCCATGATGTTTGATTCTACTTCCAAGGCTGCATCCTGCATATCAGCCAAGGTAGCACATCGTCTCTCCCTCAATAGTAGACAGAAGTCAGAATCGAAAACACTGGCATAGGTGAGTTTAGCAGAGGTAGTGGTGGGTTTTACTTTAGCTGGTATCTTATTGTACATGCAGTTAAACCTCTTATTAAAATCAGATAACAACTCACCATTTTCCCTCTTTAAGTTCCCAAACTCGGTGTGGTAATAGAGTAAATCCTTCTTATCCCCCCTATGCTTTAGGAATGCATCATCTAAAGCCTCAATATCTACTATAGATCATAGGGTTAGTTCTCTGAACCATTTTCTAGCCTCTCCATATAGGCTTTGGACAAAGACTCTCATCCACACATCATCTTCACTAATGTCCAGGTTATCAGCATAGCTATAGAATGATTCAAGATGTTCTTCAGCTATAACACATTTAGTTGCAGAGAACTTCGGCATATACTTCTAATATTCTCCAGTAGGCATATCATTCAAAGGAGTGGACAGTACTAGAGGTCCATACCTTGCAGCTATGATTCTTTCCATTTTGGTAGGTGCTTATGGACTTACCATAGTTATGGTAGCTATAAGGGTACTGGAAGTCTGAATGACAGAGGGCTGATGAGTGATTGATAAGACTAAAGGAGTGTGATGGATAGGAGGAGAGGTTTCCTTTGGGCTTGCAACAAAAGGAGAACCTAAAGAATAAAGATCTTTATGAATCTCTGATATTTTTTCTTCACTACTAGTATTAAATGCTATACTCTCAACATGTATTTTTTCTATTACGGGACTTTCTTGAAGAGATATAGAATATTGTTTAGAGCTACCTAAACTTGATGCTCCTTTCTGCAATGCCTTTCTTTCTTTGATGATTTTTTCATGGTTAGACACTAGGTCAGCTTGTGGCTTCTGAGGATTTCTCCGAGCATGCCTCACAAACTAAGCCAAAACTATGAAGTGGAGTTGCCAAGAGGTTTGTCCTCCAGTAGAGTCACCAGATATATGATTACAACTGAAAAAGTGCGCAGAATTTGTATATCATTAAAGCTGGATCTATGTCATCTCCTGGGGAAGCTGAGCTTTAGTCTCCTCTCCCTAGAAATAGTGCCAATTATGTTATCACTCCAGGAATCTCTCCTATGTTGTAGCTCGGAGATGCCTGGTAACATATAAATCTTCAATATTGTTCTTTAAACTATTGGAATGGATGATGGTTTGGATCAAGTCAGATGACTGTTTCAACTCTGTTTTCACTCAAGACATGCATGAACACCCTCAGCTTTGCAAGGCTTTAGACCACTAATTCTCAATAGTTTATATATTCAATGGATAGATGGAGAATACTGATTGTACCAGTAGATACATACATAAACACATATGAATGGCTAGCTACAGAAAGTAAATGAAGCTTACAAATCTAATTTATCAATGCAGAGATAAGATGACAGTTATCTAGCATTAGACATAGAAGAAAACTTGAATAATCTATTCAAGTGCAAGCTTAGAATAGAGGAGAAAATTGGAATTGAACATGTAAGAGCAAAAGAAGCTTATATTGCTAGAATGATGTGAGAAGCTTAGATGATTAGAGTCTCCATAGTCTCCAAAAGTTGAACCCTTCATACTTCTAAGTTTCAACCATTTATAGCCTTTTTATAATGCTCCCAAGTTCTCAAAGGTTTGAGGTGTCTTAATCTATCCTCTCTGTTTTTTTAACGGGTTGATGCCATGAATAGACACACATGAGCTTGGAGGTTTCTTTTTCTAACAACAATAATCAAATTCTGATAATTTTGCCTTGCTGTGAGGTGGCTCGCTTGTGCCAGTGATGCTCGATGATAACTTCTGTCAGTTTGGCTGTGTTGCATTGTTGTTTTTCCCCTTATGGCCATATGTCTCCCAGACTCTGTCTCCCAGTCTCTGTCTTCCGGCCTTTGTTTTGTGCTTGAATGGGTCTTTGGGCATTTGAAATCCTTTCAAATAATAACAATGACTATTTTATGTTTTACACAAAGAAACACTACAACATTGTGAAATCCCCCAAAGCATTGTTCATTTCAGAATTCAAAAGTCCTTAAACATAGTCTATTCCTTTATCAAGTCCATCCTTATCGCTATCGCAAGTCGCAAATGGCATGTTCCCAGTCTTCCCTTTGCATATTGAAATACATTAAAAACACTAAAAATATTGAGAAAATGGCTTTAGCGAATCTAAAATATTATATATTTTCATTCCCGAACCCCTTTAGGTCAAGGTTTTATCGCATCGGCACTGTCCCTTTATATTTCGTTAAATAATGGAATATGTGAAAATACATAGGAAAATGCCTTTCGGCGGATCTCAAATCTTGTGCAATAATATTTATATAGCCGTCGGGTCCGGTTAATCACATTGCACATCGCTCATGCCCCGGGCCGATGTAAGCACTCCTTGTATTTTCCGATAGCGAACCTACGATGCAACGTGGGTTGTCGATCTGCGCGCTTGATCGATGGTCCACGTTGCATCACCGATCACCATCACAAGTTCCACACAGTATGCACTGATATCCGCCGATTGCCACTGTCGATTTCCACTACCAATTTCCACCGCCAATTGTGATTCACCGATCAGATCTGGACCATTGATCAGCTAGATCTGACAGCTACTATGCATTTCACTGGTTATGCCTCTGATACTCTATTTGTCACCTTTTTTATGTGTTTTTGGCCTCCCGATAGTGTTTTTCTGCCATTTTAAGGGCTCTCCTCCTCGGATTGTTTTGATATTTGGCCTGATTTTACTAACTTTAGAAGACTTAGAGAGCATATTTGGATCCATTTTGGGCCACATGCAAACAAGGCTAATAGTACCTTGAGAAGCCATCCGTGAATGAGTAAGCTTCCCGACCACCAACATTCTCTATTACTCATCTATGAATGGTGTCGCGAATGGATCGTGAACATAGGCATTGTTAATTTTCTTGAGGTCCACACATATTCTTATTTCGCCCTTCTATTTTTTCTCCTGTACTACCATAGGACTCACCCAGTTAGATTCTTCTATTGGTTCAATAATTCCAGCTATGAGCATTTTGTCTAATTTGTCGTGAACCTTTTCTTTATACTTGGGATTCAAGTGGTAAGGTCATTGTTTAAGTGGCTTCACGTCCAATTTCAGAGTGGTCTTCATCATCCCTAAGTCGCCAATGATCCCCTTTAAGTCCATGGTTTTGGTCGAGAACATGTCTTCATATTCGTGCAGTGACTCCGCGACCTTATCTACCATAGCATCGTCCCAATAGTCCCCGAGCGTCGCGTATTTCAACTTTTCTTCTATGCCAATGTTTACCTTCTTTGTTTTGAGTGGTACGATGATGTCGGGATCCTCAATTTATGGTCCTCGAACCTCATGACAGCATTCGGTTTTTGGAATATCAATATTTCAAAGGTCATCATCATCCTCTCCCACCTGTATGTTATAACACTCCAGCGTGCTATTTAACTATACTACCCATTCTGGCTGCAGCATTTCTAATGGCTCTTGTGGTATTTTGATGATGGTAACTTTTACTACTTGTGGCGCATTGTCAACAGTATCCGACCATCGGTCTTCAAATGTGAATGTTAACAAAAATCCTTCATGCAAGACATCCCATTCACCTGTACCATGTTGAAGTTCCGTCTCAGTATACCAGTTCATGGGTATTACATCCAGGGTATGGTAGAATAAATGTATCCATTCAGGTTGAGGTTCTTCTCCATAGGCCTTGGCCCATTTCATGAGGTGTGTGAGTGGGTCATCTCATCCATCATATTTTTCTTGTAATCGTAGCTGGAGTTTCCCAAATCGTAGGTGCATCATCCTTCTACATCCGCGCCTAGTCCTCAAAAATTCCTTGATGTGTTCCCCACTAGTGCACAGGTGTTGCACGCAGCACCCACTTCAACGCATCAAACCACTGTTGCTCCAGTACTGCACTTTCAAACATGCTCAAGAATTCATCCAGCACTGTCAATCCATCATATGTCAGCAGATCTCAGGCCTCGGTTTTTATGAAATGTAGTGATCTAATCATCATGTTGCAATTCAGCGTTGTTACTTCGTTTAACCGATTCTGCCAGCGCTCTCCTTCTTTATCTGAATCCGAAGTGTAGGAGATTTTGTGCTCCCACGAGATCCCCCCATCTGTAGTTGGATTAGCCCAATCCTTGTCTCGTGTAGTTATCTTTTAAATACAATCCAGCTCATCGTCGCTTTCATCGTCGCACATTGGTTCAGTGTAGTGTGCTCCTTCGGCTGGGTCTAGCAATACTACTACACGTAGTGATTTTTTCTTGAATATCATCTTCTGCTTCTTCAGGTTGATGACTCCGTTCATATCAGTGGCCTGGCCGACACCTTGGGCTGCTTCCCCTTATCTTCCCACATGGTCGTACCACTTTTGAGCATCATTTTCATGTTCGGGTCTTCTTCGCATGGTTCAGACCTCATAATTTGTATATTTTGAGTCAGAGGAGGATGGAGTACCCCTTTTTTTCACATCTGTGTGATCAATGTAGGGAAATCTATTGTTTCATGATCAAACTGAGCACAATACAAATCTATTGGGTTGGTACAATTGTAGGCATAGTGACCTAGTCCTCCGCAATTGTAACAAATTAACTATCTGTGGCCCCTTCCTGGTCCTATTCCTCCTCATCCTCGACCTTTCCCTTGAAATCCAACACGTGCCATCTCTGCAGTTGGGTTGAGGGCTCGCGTTTCTATCTACATCCTATAGGCTAGGGTCTGATCCATCATTAGCTCGCAGCTACAACAAGTGCACTTGTCATGGCCTACCAACCTGTAGAAATTATAAAACAACTACTGGGGAGTCTATGCATACCCTACCTGTTCCTCTCATCTCAACGGAATTGGTCCCCTTCCTGCTAATTAGTTCACAAATACTGGACAATGATCCTTGTCATGGCCCTCGTTTTTGCATTTTATGCACCATACCTCCTCATGCACCTCCGGCCACGGTTCCCTATCTTGATTCAAACTCTGCATTTCCAGGCATGGATTCTGTAGTTACACGTGGAATTGTTGAACTCCTAACCCAGGGTCTTGGGTCGGGGCCTCATGCAACCTCATTTCCATTTCCAACGCTTTGGCCTGGGTGGAAAGTTTCTGTTGTGACAGTGTCATCCTCAAGTGCAGTGTTAGGGATGCCACAAACCATGCGTAATGTTGGGCCTCTGTTAGCATCATAATAGCCTAATGGATTGTACTCTTCAGCATTGATCCAAATCCTAGGGGGTATTGATTGGAATCATTGCGATCTCTTTAAACCTGATGATTGACTGTGTCTCCGATTTCAACCAGCTAAATTATCTGTTCAACACATTCTAGATCTCTACTATCCCTGCATTTGGGTGGTCATTAGAGTGCTTGATATACCATGTCATTGCACGATCCTGGAGCACGCTCACCAATGTAGCCTTCTTAATGTTTTCGTCCATGAATCCTTGTACTTCCCACACCGCTCTTACCACGAACCATAACTGGTCTAGATCTTCATTCCCTACACCTCTGAATATGGGTAGTTTGATCACGCTCACCATTTTGAACTGTGGAGGTGGTGGAGGTGGAGTCAGTGGAGATGGAGGTGAGGGAGGTGAAGTGGGTGGTGGTGTGGGTGGAGGTGGCAACTGTGGAATGCGCTACCTTATCAAACTGACTGCACTTCTCGGAGAGACCTGAGTGAGCTCTTCCTCGCTCTCTCGTGAAGGTGAAATGAAGGGACTATTTCCTAATTCCTTAATACCTTTGTAGGTCTTTTAGCTCCGTGTCATTCCAAACATTAATGTATTTGCATAACCATCTTTTCACATAACAACATCTTAATCTAGGTATTCAAAGATTTAATGTACTTACCTCGCAGTCCCTTGAGAAAACGTTGTTTTGCTTCACTGTAGCTCACAATCATGTTTACCACAAAATCAGTGATAAATCCCCCTATTATCTGGTCTAGCCAATGGTCTATAGCTCACGTGATCTTATCTTCTGATGCCTCTAGTCTGCGCACTAATTCTGGAGTCCACACTATCGGTTGGTCAAGCGTACACCTTCCCTGGATGTTGGCTAACCTTACGATCCACTCATACAATTTAGATGGGAAGTATGCGAAGAAAATCTTGTGGATTTCCATATACACATAGTGATCCAGCCACATTTTCTCGGATACCTGCTGTTGAGAGATAAAAAGGTGTCTTTTTAACTCCTAATTACCTCACATTAATTGTTAACCTAGGGACGAAATTTTATTTCAAGAGTGTACTCAATCTGAGGCGGCTATTTACTCAAGAGTAATGCTTTGTAGTATAGTGCTTAAAATACAAAAGTAAATGAATTCTTGAAAGAAAATCTACTTATAGCAAAATACTTTGAAGCCTAAATCATTCATTCAAGAAAATGAGCAGTGTATCAGTCAAGGGTCCATTAACATTAACTCATCCCTTTGGAAACTGATGTAACCAAAAGTAATCAAGGAACAGATCATCAATCTAAGGACTAGACAACAAATTCCAATGCCCACTACAGTTTGAGATCGTTCTTCACACCAAAATAACAAATGACAGGAAATGAAACGGCAGATAAGAAATGGAATAGAAATTAAGAAATAGAACAACAAACCTGAAGTGGAACAACAAACAAGAAACTGTAACAACAACTAAATTCAATAAGCAACAACACCTTAGTCTACAAGAATAAATGCAACAATCATGTTCTACAGAAATCAAATGGCAATCCCCTATCTTTAAAGATGAATCGAATAGCACACGGTAAATAGAACAGCATTGATTAATGATGAAACACAGAATAGCGCTTGAAAGCCAAATAGAAATACACAGCAACGTAACACACATCACACCTTAATGGTAATCTGATCTTGGTAATCCACTTATCAGTCTTAGTTATAAAGAATACGATTGTATTTTATAATGGAACAACAACATCAATAGATCCAACAATCGCAATGAAATATAATCTCTAAGATGAATTCAGTAATACCAATGAACAAGTGCACATCACAGAGGCTTTGAATAAACAACAATAGTATTCTGTAAAGACTAGCAGTATTATATCAACACTTAAAAGAACAGTGATACGATGCAGAGTCAATACAATAGTTCTGTCTTTAGAAACATTAATAAATTAAACATAACAGAGCATGTGATGTAAACTACAAAACACATCAAATTACCAAATAACATCGATAAGAAAACTATGCACAAACCAGAAATATAATACACAGCAGCAACAACAACGTACTCCACCAGAGGCTGCGCCCTTAGCCACCAGCGGATGCTGTTGGGTTACTTCAGGATCAACGATGGAATGGCAACCAGATTTATATTAAAATATCAAAGCAGAGTTACAATGGATTATAACAAGAAATCTCTCCATCTCTTAGCCATTATCCATTCTCTTTGCCATCATCAATTATGAATTTCTAATTCATCCTCAATTCTCCACCATTTTTCCATCCTTTTTCCATCCCCATCTCTGATCTCTGTTTTCATTTAAATAGAGAGATCAGAGAGAAGTTACAACAAAGATAATTACAACATGATTTCTATTAAAAAATTGGATTGATTCTAACAAATTGATCAACAAGAAAATATATTCCCATTCAACTTTCAACAAGAGCAAGGCAAATTTGGCTTTGCAGCTGAGATTTGGAGGACGACCGCAACAACAAATCTGAGAAAATGGTGCTCAAAGAACCCTGTGTTTCTCTCAGTACAAGCCGAATTTGGGCAAAACGTTCTTTACTAAAGTTAATTAGGTCCATTCTAGACAAAATCCATGTTCCAGATTTTCCAAATTCTTCTTTATTGGCTCAGAATCTCAATTGCAAATCTTGGAGGTTAAAAATGGTGAATAATGTTACAACCAATTTATTGAAACTATCATTGATAAAATCATGCATAATCATCAATTTATTAGAAATAAAGGAGAATAAATAATATTCATTCATAAGAGCATAAATCATTATAAAATAGAATTATATGATAAACCGTGATTAATGACATGATAAAGAAAAGTAAAATTGGATGAAATAAGTGTTAAAAAGTTGGTCGTATTCACGACCCAACACACCCCCACATCGAATATATTGCATGTCCTCATGCAACAAAAACTGAATATGTTGCATGTCCTCATGCAACCCAAAGACAAAACCCATGTGTTAACCAAGCAAAAAAATTTGTTCATCTCAGCTTATAGAACAAATGAATTCCTTCTTAATTAATGAATATTCAATTTTAGCAATCTTGATGAAGGCATAACAATGAAGTTGCAGAAAAATATGATATAAGTGACAGCAACCTTCATTAACCATTTTCCCAAAAACTACAAACCAGATTTTGTTGAAAGGTGGCAAGTAAATTTATAATATATGAATGCCTCTATGATCCAAAAATCAGATCGTTTTGATGCACAGATTATGAAATAAAAAAAAAAATGGCTGTAGGTGACAGTGCATGATTTCCGAAATTTTATGAACCAATTTATCTTGAAATTATCTGAGTATATGTATTTTAATGATACGTCTGTGTTTTCCAGAGATCACAAGAATTGAGTTCATAGTTTTAAAAATATTATGGAAATCAATTTTTGCACTGAAATTGTATGCCTTGAATGAGAAAGAAAGTAGAAAACATCCATCATGCGTAGCAATTCCTCCCCCTCTCTGAAGAATTAGCATGCCCTCATGCAATGCTAGAAAATAAATAGAGGTGGTTGTTACCAACTGTTGAATGCTATGCTTGGTGTAAAACAACATGGAATAAGGGAGGTGTTGAGAATGAATAAGAATAACAATGGATAATAAAGAATATTAATGACATGGTCATAATAAAGAAATGAATAAAATCAACACTCCCCCAAACTGAAAGATGATATGCCGCTGAAAAATGGGAAGTGGTAAAGATGTGGAATGAATGATGATAAATAATGCTCAAAATGGAATTGCATTAAATTCTCCTAAATTCATAATAAATCAGAAAATTATGCTATTTTACCTCAAGTTTTACCTCCAAAAGAAAAATATGGAATGGAATTTGTTGAAGTTGATGTAGACAGAGTTGGTGCTGAAAGTGATGCAAAAGGTGGAATCCATGCAAGCACATCATGGTTGAACAATTGTCCACGTTCGCGAGCCTCTGCTGTTAGGTCTTTGAAATCAAGTGCTTCTTGTACAGTTAATGGAGATCTAATGTTATCAGTAAGGTATGATACAGGGTGCCTATTATTTTTGACTATTGTGACACTTGGCTGTGCTGGGGGATATATAACTAAGTTCTTGATATCTGTTCCCCTAGTTATGATCATATTTCCTTGCCGACAGCCAATATAGGCATTGGCAGTGGCGAGCCAAGGTCTTCCTAAAATCAATGGATGTCCATCAAGTCGGGTTTTGGGATTTATTATCAGAAAATCGGTTGGATATTCCCAGGAGTCAACAGAGACCATGACATCATGTAGTATTCCCTCTTGCCTAACCACAGATTGGCCAGCCAATTCTAATAAGGTAGAGGTGGGTTCTACAGATGTAATGCCTAACTTTTGGGAAGTAGTGGTTGTTAAGATATTGATTGCAGCTCCAAGATAAACTAAGGCATTGGACAAGGTCTGACCATAAATTTAGACAGTTACTATTGGGTTTCCTGGGTCTTCGTATTTAATGGGTGTTTCTTTTCCTTATAATAAGTCAAATAGAGTGCCGACTACTTGGACTCTTGGATTATTTGTTATATTCATCCTTGGTCTCTTTATGCACAATTCTTTGATAGTTTTTGTGTATATCGGGATGTCTTGAATGGCTTGGAGGAATGGAATTTTCATGTACAAATTTTGTAATTCTCCCAGAATGTCAAAATCAAGATGCTGTATAGGTCGAGGTATGATTAATCGTTTTGGGAACGAGGAAGAGGATGTGGTTTCTTGATTATGGGTTTGTTGTTTATTCACATCCTCTTCTTATGATAGATGTTCTCTGGGTAACTAATTTTCAACCTAAACTGTCTTATCTCCCTCGGTTTCAATAATACGCCCAGATCTTAACTGAAGATCATTACACTCCCTCAGATCGGCTCCTATTTCTAGTGTTTCTATGATTTGGACAGATTGGACCAGTTTGTTATTTGGATTGGGGTTGGGTTGGGCTGGGAGTTGCGGTCTCAGATTAGACTGGGGATTTTGTTGTAAGGTTGGCAGTGTAGGTTGAGGGAGTGGAATGGTTTCTACTAGCTGATGCATCGGTCTCTGCCAGTTTGTCTGCCAGGCTGAACTTTGTGAAGTAGGGGGAGTCCATTGTGGTGGGTATGCGTTACTTTGCCAATATGGTGGGGTATAAGGAAGATTTCGCCAACCAGATTTGCTTTCCTAATTCAGCCACGGGGTTGAGGAAGGAAACGACTGTGGTGACCAGTTTGGAAACAGGGATTGGAATTGACTTTGCCACATATTATATTGTTGAGCATTATACTGCGAAGACTGAAAAGAAGAAGTTGGGTCTAGAAACATACTAGATTGTTGCGGCTGCCACTGACGGCACTGGTTGAGAAAATACACCGATTTTGGCTCTTCTTCTGCTTCCTTATTTACTGCTTTTAGTCCAGGAAGTGAGGGACAACTTTTCGTAGGGTGATCTTTTGTACAGATGGCGCATGTTTGGAATGCATCGAGTGGACACTCCTTATGGCTATGTTTCTTCCTGCATCTAGGACAAAATATTGCCAAATTCTGTTGTGCCTCCATTTGCTTCTGCTTGGCCTACAAAATATCTAGTTATGTAGTTAGTGTCCCTAGTATATTGGTTTTAAAATTTTCCAATAAATTTCCAATTTCCACATGCGTTACTCCTTATGGCAAGATTTTATTGTCTCTTACAAATCGATCATGTTCTGCCAGTTTTACTCTTGTGCTGCCTCTCGAGCTCCTGATACATAAATCAATAATGTTAGCAAAACTTTCTTGATAAATATCTCCTTTTCCCATGATGTTTAATGTTTCGATCCATTGTTCCTCCATGCCCTTTATTAATGTTGTTTTCAACACATTATCATGTATAGGCAGTGATGCATAGGGAGATCTTTGTATATTATATTGGAAACGTTCCACATACTCCTCTAATGTTTCGTTTGGTCTAGCTATCCTATAGAATATTTCATCCTTCAGTTCTCTAGACCTGCAATAGTCCTGATATTTTTTTAGAAAAGATTCTTTCATTTGCTCCCAGTTATTTATAACCCCGCCACCTAATCCCATAAACCATCTTAAAGAAACCCTTTTTAGCGTAGAGGGAAACAGTTTCAGTTTCTGGGGGTTGGTGGTGTGATCATGTCCCCTGCATAGTACATCAAATTCAAATAAAAATGCATCCGGGTGTTCTGATGTAAGCCTATGGAATGTAGGGATATGTTGAAGAGGGATTTCTTTCATAGGCGCATTTGCTGCAGAATCCACTATGGGGTATTGTAATGTAGAGGTTTGGGTGTTTGGCTAGTTTTGAGCCATTGGGTCGAATATATGCCAATAACCTTCTGGGATATCTAGGAGGGTATTCCTAGGTTGAGGGGGAATGGATTTAACAGGAATGGTTTTAATAGCACTTCCTCTATCTGGGATAATGGGAGTGCCTAATGTCTGAGGAGATTGAGTTTCTTCGAAAATGATTTTTGTAGCACTTCCCTTGTCTAGGTTGTTCAATGGCTGAGTTGTCCCAAGAGGAGATCTCGGTTCCTCGGTTTCCCCTGTCTCTCCTCCTCCTTCACAAAGATTACTGAAATTCCCTTCCTGCAATAGTTCTGGAGTAGAATTTTTGATTTCTTGAAAGTCCTGCTCTTCAGTTTGGCTATGCACCTCAGCAAAGGCTATAGATGGTGATCCTGTGGCCTAAAGGGAACTAGTAGGCTGTCTAGAAATAATTTTTCTGGGTCCTACTGAGGGCTGAGATTCCGCTTTCTTGAAGATTTCATCTATGAAGGTTGATCGGCCAAGGGTCACCGAACCCTTAGCTTTTTCTGGCTTGGGTAGAGGTTTGGAATTCTTTTCTGGCTTTTTCTGCTTAGTCATGCACACAAATCAACTACTAAATTCTACCCAAACAAAACAGCAACAAATCTATAGGAAAGCAGGTAGAGGAGCAAGGCTATTACATGCTCCACACGTAGGTTCTTACCTTCCATTTTTAAAACCCAATTCTTCCCTAGCAGGTTCGTACACTACTCTGAAAAAAGAACAAATGGCTACACTCTTTCCCCGGCAACGGCGCCAAAATGTCAAGCTATAAAAAGGGTTTCTTTCACCTCTAATTACCTCACATTAATATGTCAATCTGGGAATGTTTTGTTATTTCAAAGAGTGTCTCAGTCTGAGGCTATCATCTGACAGAGTAATGCTAGTAGTACAATGTTCAAAAATGCAAGAGTAAACGGATGCTTGTTTACAGCTAACTACTTCAAAAGATTAAACCACACATTCAGAAAACTAAGCAATTTATCAGTCAAGGGTTCAGTAGCAATAACTCATCCCTTTGTAAACTGATGGAAAAGTAAACCAAAGAACAAATCATGGATCTGGGAGCCGGACAGTAGATGTCAATGCTCACTACAACCTGAGATCATTCTTCACACCAAAATAACAAATGACAGGAAATGAAATGGGAGATAAGAAATGGAACAGCAATTAAGAAATAGAACAGTAAACCTAAAATGGAACAGCAAACAAGAAACTGTAACAGCAACTAAGTCTAACAAGCAGTAACACCTTAGTCTACAAGATCAAATGCACTAATCGTGACCTGCAGGAATCAAATGGAAATCCTTCACTCTTAAGGACGGATTGAACAACACACCAAAATGGAACAACATTGATTAATGATGAATTATAGAACAGCGCTTGAAAACCATATATACACACGGCACACCTTAATAGTAATCTGATCCAGTGATCAATCTCAGTTAGAAAGAGTATGACTGCATTTCAAAATAGAATAGCATTGTTTATAGATCCAACCATCGCAAAGAACATAACTCCCCAGATGAATTCTATAATGTCAATGAACAAGTGCACAGCACAGAGGCTCTGTAATTAAACAGCAACAGTATTCTGTAAAGACTAGCAGTATTATATCAACACTTAAAAGAATAGTGATACGATGCAGAGTCAATACAATAGTTTTGTCTTTAGAAACCTTAACAAATTAAACATAACAGAGCATGTGATGTAAACTACAAAACGCATCGGTTTACCAAATAACGTCGATAAGCAAGCCATGCATAAACCAAACATAATAGTACAAGAGCAAGTGTCCTCTAGGGTCGAGCCCTTAGCCTCTAGGGGTACACCGCTTGAAGTTATTCTAGACTAAGAGATGAAATAGCAACCAAGTTTGTATTAATGCATAAAGCGGAATTACAGTAGATCAGTTCTTAACGAGACTCGATGATCAAAGTTTTAATCTTAAAGGAAATTACATAAAACATAACAGATTCTCACTCTCCTCGAGCTAACAGTGATGCCCCTTTTATAATGGTGAAGGCGGAGATATCTAGGTGCAAAAATAGTTAAAGCAGTGATCCCTCAGGATCAAGGATCCTGAGGGATTCGTCGAACCATTAGTCCTCAGTCATCTCTTTTCTTTCTTGCGCCAAGCCGATATCTCCACTTCCTTTCCAAGGCTGATTCGCTTTGATTTGTTTTGCCTTGTTTGCATACAGTTCCCCGTCAAAGGGACAGCGGTTAACCCGTCCTTGTCCTTTCCTTTGGAACAGCAGTTTCTCATTTTTCCTTCTTTCTACATAAGGAAATGACAATTGTCAGTGTTTTCATCTTGCATATTAATCTCATAGGTTTTATTACAATTCCTTATCATTTTCCTAGTTCATGATGCAAAAGGTTTGTAAGTTCCAATCAAAAGATGTTGAAATAATTAGCAAAAACATACCTTCTTTAGTACTCCACAGTAAAGATGACAAAAATGTTCGTTGACCCGATCGCTCTCATAGAAGGTGATCTATTTGACATCGACGAAACAGTTTGCGAGGTCACAAAGGAAACGCTCCACGAAATGAGGATGGCGCAGAACACTGTGTTGGGGGTGCTTAGTGCGTAGCTACAAGGCTTACAGGTACAACCCCCCAAAATAGGTACAATGGCTCCATACGTCACAGCAGGAACCACAAAAGCCGAATAGACGTTGTGCGTCCGTAGGGACAACACTTTTATGTTACCCGAAGGTGCCCAGTATCAAAAAGCGAGGTTGACCGGGCTGCGATGAGCAGCATGAAAGGCATTGGCTTAAACTTGGTAGCCCCGCTGCATGAAACCCTATACCAGTTACAAGATGGGTTCATCGCAGAGATCTCCACTAAGGAAGGCTGCGCAATCTAGGTCTTGAACGAGCAGAAAATCAATATGGATCAGCTTAGCCTCGAGTGTGACGAGTTGGTTGTGCAGGCTCGCGGACTGGAGCAGGTGGTAGAGGATGCGTGTAGGAGCATCCCAGAGTTGGCCGTGGTGGCAAAGCTACCAGCAGCAGAGTGGGTCCACAGATTGGCTGTCGGAATCTGCGAGGCTAGGGAGGAAATGGTGAAGGTTCAGTTGGAGCCAAACCTACAGATCGTCAAGCTACGGTTGAAGGTGCAACCTTCCACGCCCCTAGAGGTCAGAGAGTAGCATGCCCACGCTATTCAAACAAGGTTGGAGAAAATTGGCCAAGTGGTACAGGACTGCAGTGGGATGTTGGATCAAGCACTAACCATGCTTACATACCTGCAGGAAGATTCAAACCTACAACACCTAGAGACAGAGGCACGCGAGTTGCAGCAGGAGTATGACAGTGTCTGGGGGACCGTGCAGATGGTTTTCCTTACCAAATGACTCGCCAAACTACAGTAGGCAAGGGCACTTAAGGACCAATTAGACATCACGCGACAAAAAGAAGCCTTGCTTAAAGCGCACATCCAACCATGGATCGACAAAGATTTCACAATTATAGCTACCATTGAAGGAAAGCTGGCAAAAATGTAGGAACTTTATGCGGTTGGACAAGAATGTGACCCTGCTCACGAAGGTTCAGAGATACGCATGCAGCAAGTACAACAAATAGCAGAACAATGTGCCGCGGACACCCAAGCTACACGAGACTTGCTGGATGGACTCCGTGCAAAGATTGACGCACCAACAGAGTGACTCAGGACGAGTCATGATGATTGTATTGGGGGCCTATTGGGCATGGGATCCCTTGCAGCAGGTTTTTGGGCTTAAAGCCCGAAGTTTTGGTCAATTGTATTGTAAGACTCTGCAAAGTACGGGCGCAGAGCGCGAAAGTCTAGGATGAGTCATAGGGTTGTCCGCCCTAAGAATTGTAAAGTAATGTAAAGTTGTGTCGGCCTACCCATGGTCTGCGGACCATGGGACTGTACAAATAGAGCGAGGCTCTAAGTGTAAAGACAAGTTTTTTGGGCAGGAAAGTAATAGATAGATGCGAAGGCATGGTTAGAGCATAGGGGGAAGCTGAAGTGTATTGGGTCATAGTAGTAGGAAGAGGCTTTGCAACTGAGTGCGCAAAGCCCTAGTAAAGTCTGTAGCTGAGTGCACGGACCCCTGCAGCTGAGTGCGTAGGGCGGAGTCGGGTCTGTAAGTGGGATTGTACTTGAAAAGGAATAATAATAAAGAGAAGTTTATTCTATGCATCTGTTCTTGAATCCGTGGTTGAATGTTATGCCTTACTTTTATTATGTTCATTTATTACGCGCACTTGATAAATACTTGTATGAATGCTTATATGTAAAGTTAATCTAAGTAAGTAGCTAACAGAGACTAATTAAGGGAGACTTGGGTGAATAACATAGGTCACGTTGTAGCTAGACATGCGCGAACGTAGTGTCACAGGGAGCGGGGTGCACGTAGCGCATTAAGTGCGAAGGCTGGACCACATTCCAAACACCTCCTATCAGACATCCCCAGGGTGTGGAAACCTAGTTCTAGCACCCTCCCATACTACTTCAGGTGAGACCTCAGTTCGCGCTTCGCGGACTGTTGCCGAAAGGGCCAGTAGTACCAGGATTTTCCTGGCTAAATCACTTCCTAACCTTGGTCACACCCCACTAAGCCAACACTGACATAACATTAGATCCTGATTTTAAAGATGAAATAGAAATTAATGAAACAGAAGATGAAAGGATAGATAGATTCCATCCTACTAAATTTACAAAATTAGATGTAGGAAACCTAAAGCAAGTCGAAATTGATGAGATAATTAATGAAGACTCGTAAATCATTAATCTTAAAGACAACTTTTTGCCCAAAGGATTAACCCCCTTGGAAGACTTGTTTGATTCAAATGATGTTCCTAGAAAACCAAAGATGGAACCCTTAAAATATGATATAGAGGAGTGTAATATAGGCACTAAGGGAAATCCAAAATTGATCAAACTTTCAAAGTCCTTACCTCCTACCGAAAAAGTGAAATACCTTGAACTATTAAAGGAATTCCAAGATGTCTTTGCTTGGAGCTATGAGGACCTCAAGTCCTATGACACCAACATCATACAACACACGATCCCCATAAAAGAAAACCAGAAACCTTTTAGGCAGAAGCTTAGGAGGATCAATCCCATCCTATTGCGTTCTATTGAAAAGGAAATCCGAAGGATGTATGAGGCCAAGCTAATAGCACCAATTAGATTCTCTGATTGGGTTTCAAATTTGGTGCCAACAAGGAAGAAAACCGGTGAGATCAGACTTTATGTTGATCTTAGAAATCTTAATAAATTTTCACTCAAAGACAATTACCCTCTCCCTAAAATGGATCATATATTACAAAGGGTAGTAGGGTCAACCAGAATCTCATTATTGGATGGGTTTTCTAGCTACAATCAGATTTTAGTTCACCCAGATGACCAGGCTAAAACTACATTTACTACTCCTTGGGGCACATTCATGTATCTAAAGATGCCTTTTGGATTAAAGAATGTAGGGGCCACTTTCCAAAGAGCCATGGACATAGCTTTTGCTAAGGAAATTCATGAATTCCTAGTAATATATTTAGATGACATCATTGTATTCTCAAAATGTGATAAACAACACTTAGATCATCTAAGGCGGGTTTTCATCAAATGTAGGAAGTATGGAATTTCTTTGAATCCCAAAAAATATTTATTTGGGTTAGAAGAGGGAAATTTATTAGGCCATATAATCTCTAAAGATGGTATTTGAATATATCCTGCAAGAATTGAAGCCATCTTACAGATACAACATCCTAGGAGCATTAGGGAATTACAAGCCTTTTTAGGGAAAATAAACTTTCTTAGGAGATTTATTTCTAACTTAGCAGAATTAATTAGATCATTAAACAATATGTTGAAAAAAGATTCGACCATAAAATGGACCGTTGAGGTAAGAAATCCTTTGAAGATATTAAGCTAGCCTTAACAAAAACACTAGTTTTGAATAATCCAAAATTTGATAGGGACTTCATTTTATTTTCCTTTGCTTCAGAACATACAATTGTTGTAGTCCTACTGTAGAAGAATGATCAGGGTTATGAACAACCTATTGCCTTTTTTAGCAAAGCCCTGAGAGATGCCCCCTTAAAATATAATATAATGGAAAAGCAAGCCTTTGCTTTGGTCAAAGTTATCAAAGATTCTAGAGTTTACATTTTATATTCTCATATAATAGCATATGTCCCCAATTCAGTATTCAAGGATATCCTAACTCAGGATGGTCCAGATAGAAAGAGAGGGAAATGGATTGCTACTATATTAGAAAATGACCTAGCAATCAAACCAACAAAGTTAATCAAAGGCCAAGGTTTAGCCAATCTCATGGCTAAATCGAACTGTCAGGCCTTAGATATAAATTTGATTGCAGAAATGGATAATGGAGAGGAGATGGCGACTCTACCAATCAGCCAAGCCTTTATTGAATCACCATGGTATACTGACATCATATATATTTTACAAAATCTACAAGCTCCTCCTGAATTATCTAGGACCAAAAGTAGATTTTTAAAAATGAAATCCTTAAAATTTTGCATAATTGACAATGCTTTGTTTTGGAGGAATCATGAAGGTATCCTTCTTAATTGTTTATTAAAATAAGAATCTGACAAAGTGTTACAAGAGTTTCATGCAGGTGACTGTGGAGGACATCTTTACTGGAAAACCACTGCTAACAAGATTCTTAGAGCTGGTTTCTATTGCCTTATTTGTCTTCTGATGTAAAGAAATTTATAACTTCATGTCATAAATGTCAGATTTTTGAAGGAAAGAGAAAGATTCTACCCCTACCCTTAAAACCAATCTCTGCTGAAGCACCTTTTCAACAATGGGGTCTTGACTTCATTGGTGAAATCCACCCACCTTCCTCTGCCCAACACAAATGGATCCTCACTGCTACAAATTATTTCACTAAATGGATAGAAGCTATACCATCAAGGCAAGCCACTGACATTGTTATAATAACCTTCCTTGAGGCCAACATCCTATCTAGATTCGGGTGCCCAACCAAAATCATCACTGATAACGCAGCAGCCTTCAAATCTAGAAGAATGATTGATTTCTGTAATAAGTATCATATAACCCTGGGCCACTCCACAGCTTATTACCCTCAAGCAAATGGACTAGCAGAGTCCTCAAACAAATGTATGGTAAATATTATCAAAAAATTGTTGGAGGATAACAACAAAACATGGAACAAGAAGGTAGTAAATGCCTTATGGGCAGATAGGCTAACCACAAATAAATCCATTGGTACTAGTCCTTATCAATTAGTTTATGGAATGGAAGTTGTTTTCTCATCTTCCTTGGGAACACTAGTGATGAAGCTGCTCCAAGAGTTGTAGGTTGAACCAAATGACATCCAAAGAAGAATCAACCAAACAATTCACTTACAACAAACCAGGGAAGAAGTGTACATCAGATCTCAAGTTGTGCAAAAAAGGATCAAGAAGACTTTTGATAAAAGGACTAAGGCAGAAGATTTTTACCTAGGGGACAAAGTTCTAAAATGGAATTCAAGGGGAGAGGATAAAGGTAAACATGGGAAATTTGGTTTCCTATGGAAATGCCCATACATCATTTATGCTTTCAGGGGTAATAATGCTTTCTTCCTCAGAGAAATGGATGGAATAGAAGTAGAAGGAGGACCAGTGAATGGTTGAATGTTCAAACACTATATTGAACCTAGTTACTAATTTCACTAATCATTTGTACATACTTTACTTTCAAAGTTTATATTTTATTGGATGGTGATTTTTGAAGTTGAAACCCGAAGAGAAGGCCCTAAGAGTCAAAAGTTTGACTGTCATAAATAGAAAAAAATGCAGAAACATGAAAAGGAAAAGTTACAGGGTAACATCACAGCAATTCAGAAGGCCATTTGTTTACAAAGTTCTTAACATTCACCAGGAAATGTCATCCCGAAGTGGAGCCACTGTTAGGTTCCTATACCAATAGGAGTCATAATTTTTTAATGTTTGAGATTAAACCTGTAATATGTACATACCTTTCCTTTCTACAAATGTTTTCCATATTCAAAAAAATTAAAAAATGTAAAGAGGGTATGTCCTAAAAGAATGATCAAAGGGAAAAAATAACAAAAAGGTCAAAAAAGATGAAAAATATGAATCCCAAAAAAAGAAAAAGACCACGAAAGTGAGCAAGCCAAAATGCCACTACTATTTACCTTTTGTGCATAATAAATGATTGTGTGCAATTTGTAATATTTGCCACAATCCATGATAGTCAAAATGTTTAAACTTGGCTATTTCATGTTTTAAATTTCATGTCTATAGATAGAGAATAAGAATCTGACCAAACTGTTTAATCTTGGCAGATAATTAGATAGGTAGAGTAAATAAAAGGAGCTCAATTGTTTAATCTGAGCCCTTGGATGTAACAAGGTTAGATTTAGTTAGTTTACTATTGTAAAGAGAAAGAAAAATGGATCCCATTTGGGATTTGAAACGTTGGTGTAAAAATTCTCTTACTGTGGATTCTCCGATCAAAGATTCAGAAAGAAAAATGTTTGATAAGGGTTTGCTACCTCAAATGCATGCTAATAAAGAGAAGTAAAAATGGTAGGATGAGTAGATGGGTAAGTAGAAGAAAGGTTGCAGAAGTATGATGATTGATTAGACAAAAGCATATTTATTATTCTCATCATAAAAGTTCCAAATGTGAATGGGAAATCAAGCATGCAGATGGATATCAAAGTCAATTAATTATCTTCCCTCATTCATTTCACCTTTTACTTAACTAATTTCCCACAATAAAGTTCAAAGTACTTAAAAACCCTAAGTCAAAGAGGCTTGGAGCATTTCTCTGACTTTTGGAGGGACCGGACCCTTGGCTTAATGACTTATAGGCAATAAGTACTAAAACCCCCTCATAAAAATTCATCCCCCCTTCAATTCATTCATTTTCCCTAATAATACTCTTTTCCTAAGGTTAAATTACTTTTACCTAGGAAAAGTATTTATTCCCCCACATAAATCATTTTCATATCAAAAACCCACAAAAACACTATATCCTAAGTTTTTATGTTATTATCGGAAAAGCATTAAAACATGAAATATCATATACTTAGGGTATTGTGCCCCTTTCCGCCCATTTTATTGATTACTAATTTTATTTATTAAATCCCGTAAATAAAAACCAATTTCCCCATATGTTAGCACCTAAATCCGCCTTAGGCTGAAAGAAGGAAAAATTCAGGGTAACCACAAACCACGCTCAGTCTGGTAGCTAGCCCTACCAGAACAGGAGAGGGCTCTCTCCGAGTCACACTCAGTGAATAGATAAACGAAAAGGCCTAAGATGACTTACATTGACATGTTTATCTTAGGCTAGCAAGTGAATATGGATACAAGTGATTTTTATGAATCACTGTGTTTCTGGGATGGTATGGGACCAATGGACCTCATAACAGAGAACTTAATACAAAGGCATGTATTACTTCGTAAGGCAAGATAAGAGGAGACTCCAGCAACTTAGTTTGAAACAACGTGGAAATGGAGAGATTGCTTAGAAGAGTGAAAAGGGCATGGACAACATGAATCCTTTTCAACAGAAGAATGAACAATGAACATGAAATTTTCCCACAGGCAGAGCAATAAAATTGAATTCTACCTTAGCTAACTTAGAAACTTTCACTGAAATGAATATGAAATGAACTATGAAACATAAGAAGATACATATGAAACATAAGAGACACATTTGCTACACTCACAACCACATGAATCTCATGAAACAGAGCCACTTCCTTTCATT
>APFE030128322.1:38385-59170 GCA_000404065.3 Pinus taeda | reverse complement strand
TTCAGCAGCAAGGATATTGGGCCATTGTCATTAGTTCACCATTTGATGCATTTGTTTTCTCTTAAGAATTGATTTCATTTTAGTTATTGTAAAGCTTTCTTTTGAGCACTTTCAAGTTTAGAAACCATCACCATCTACACTCCGCACTTCACTTTTACCATCACACATTAAGGAAAAATAAAATCCAAAAAGAAACTAAAAAGCTTAAAACGACAAAAGCCTAAGGAAATGGTTATCTAGTACATATAGTACACTTCACTTCGTCAGTTTACGAACCCCGGGTTGACATTTTAAATAGCAATTTAGATCACACTAAATTGACCAAACAAGAATTTACCAATAAGTAGGAAGGGTCATGACTACTTGTTTGTGGTAGTTGATAGGTTCGATAAGATATGCATTCTCATTCTCTATAAAAAGACCATTAGAAAGAAATAAGTTGCAAACTCATTCTTTGAGCATGAATAGGTGCATATTAGGATACTAAGGAGCATCATTTAGATAGGAACATTAGATATATCAGTGCATTTTGGACTACGGCGTGGAAGAATATGGACGTAAAATTGAAGAGGTATATAACATTACAACAAAACAGAGATGGTAAAACAAAATTAGTCAACAAAAATATGGTACAAATTTTGAGGGGTTATAATCAAAACCATTCAAAGACCTAAGATGAAAACGGTCTATATACAACACTCCTACAAAAAAGAAATCCACACCTTAATCGGTAAGTAACCATTTGAGGCTTATTTTGGATATTTTCCACCTCCGACTTCGCATGTATTATATGGATAGTAAGGAGGAGTGGGAGAGGATCTCAAAGGGGATGCTTTAAGAGCAGAAAAATGTGTTGAGAAATAAATATAAGAGGCGCTAAAGAAATCATAGAAAAAATTACAAGGCTAGGCATGATCATCATATGATAGAGAGCTTATTCAGAGTGGGAGACAAAGTATGGGTACAATTGAACAAGGAGAGACTATAGGGTCTTGGTAAGAAAAACAAGGTTTTGTGATAATATGTTCCTTCCAGGTTATTATAAAAGGTGGGAGATAATTCTTACAGAATCGATATACCTCCATACATGCACATTTACTCAGTGGTGAATGTTAAAAATTTCAAGCTCTATGAGCATTCAAACCTAGATTAGGAAGAGGAGTAGATCCTAATTGCAAAATAAGTCTAGAAATATAAGACACGACAAAAATTTCCTTCGACACGTTGATTTGAAAGGACAATGTTCATGCAAGGCTAAATGGTTTTATAGGGAGCGTTAGCACTCCTCAGTGTCCCAAGGCTGAGAAAGGAGACTGACGAAGGTAACCTCAAAACCAATATTTAGATTTGGTAGCTAGCCCTACCAAATTAGAGAGTTCTCTGTCAAGAATCTCACAACCAATAAAATGATTGGGAAGGAAAATATATCTTAGGCTAGATATTCAGCTCAATAGGGTTTGAATTTAGGGTTTGCTGGACCAGGGTCATAGGTATGGGAACTAGGTCAGGGTTTCTAAATAGCAGTTGCAAAGATAAAATGTGGAAAGGTAGGTATGATTAATGACATATTTGAATTGTCATTGTGGTATAGGGTTGAAATAGGTAAGGATCAACATGAGCATAAACTTGTGAATTCATTTATCAAAGGAAATTAAACATAAACATGAAAATCTCATCAAAACAGAGCATAAACATATGAATTCTGCTTAAATACTATTGAGATGATCACATGAAATCATTAAGATGGAATTAATGAGACATAACATTCATACTGGTGATAAAACAAAGAATAAACATTGTCACAAAATCATACCACAAGAAACCCAAGATAATAGCTACAAACTACCTGTATTACTCCTGCAAAAATGATGGTGTACACTAGCTTCAAAGCCTTTGAATCACAAGCATCCAACCTTTTATTTAACTTGAAACCAGATACATATAGATGAAAAACTACTTTCCCCCTCTCAAGGGTCGAATCCATCATCATAGGAACTATTTACATCAAAATATCTAACCATACCTAAAACTAGGAAGGTTAGAAACCAACTCCTTATTTAGACTTAACCAACTTAGTTGATTTTCAAAGCATTCATTACAATGGATTTGACATTAAATGACTCTTACCATCACTATGAAACTTAATTACATCATGTAAACTCATTAGAAGACAAATTACATTGAAAAAAGTTGACTTTGACCAAGCAAAACGCAAAAATTGACTTTCCCACAGAAGCACAACGAACTTTGGAGGGTGATTTGGAGGAATTTATGGATGCGTTATCTGCTTAAAATTGTATGGCTAGAAAGATGAATAATTATAATACACAATAGATTCATAAAGCACTGCAAACACCTGCTCCAAACCCTTGAAAAGGTGACTTGAAGTTGAACTTTCCAAAAGCGTAGCGAAAAAAGAGGGGTCAAAGATGGAGTTATATATCTTTAACCATAACACTTTTTAAAAACCTAGGAGCCATTTGTGTATATAAGGTTGTTTTGAATAAAAAAATCTCTCAGTTTTGTGAAATTCATTCCCATATTCTTGGAATATGTGCCACCAAATAATGACTAAAACAAGCAATTAAATTGGAGAATTTGATTTTCTGAAATAGGCCTCCAAAAACATTTGAATATATCCAAATCCATGAAAACTTTGTAGAAACTGAAGGATTTTATTGTGATTGGTTATTTCCTTAAAAAACCTCCTTTTTTTTTCCAAAATCCATCTTCATTTGGCGAGAAACCCCTTTTGAAAATGATGACCAAAAACAGAGTCAAAAGTGCAACGATCCTCTTGTAGCAACTTGCAGTTTGGGAATATCTCCCAAATAATAAAGTACATTCCAAAACTAAGAGAGGTTATTGTTATTAGGTATGTTATGAACAAAAACCTCTTCCCATTTTCAAAAGTACTTTCTCGTTTGTTCATAATCTAATCTTGAATTTGGTGCAACAACTAGTTGCTACATTTATGTAGGATAACAACATAGAGCTAAAAGCACAACAAATTGGGGAGAGGGAATGAAGGGGAATGGGGATAGGATAATTTCTTAAGAAATTATTTGGAGTATGGGAATGTTTTAGGAATACAATTAAATTTGAATTTCTCAATTTGAGTTAGGGAAAGGGGGTGAAAGAGGGAAAACACAATGATAACCCCAAAACACAACAAAAGTGTAGCGTGAGCTAGGGTTTTTGGGGAAAAATGATGGAATGAAAGAAATAAGTGTGGGAAATTATTGGTGAAGGTTTTATAGGTGTATACAAGGGTAATGGGTAAGAAAAACTAGGGAAATTAGCTATGAGATAAAGCAAAAAACAATGAAAGCTAAAAGCGAAGCGAAACCCTAGGAGAGGGATTTCAATTCAATTTTTGTGAGGAATGATTGCATGAAAGAGGTGATGAGAGGCTTACTTACTTGTTTAGGACTCTCTAAAACCTTAATAATGATGAATGAACCCTGTTGTTGTAACCTTTTTCCTCCAAACCCAAAAACGCAGTGTGCTTCCTAGAAGCGCAACATGCTTGATGGAAAGGGTTTGGTGATGAAAATCTCTTTGTTCTGGTGGATGAGTGATCCAAATTGGATCCTAAACACTCTCTAAGTTTTCATGACTGTTTCAAAATTATGCCAAAAGATTAAAGTCTTAGAAAAATCAAGCTATCAGAAGGAGTCCTCATGACAGTTGCAGTTGTGGCCAGAGCGAACTAACGAGGACCCTCGGTCGAGCGCGTAGACCGTTGGCCCATGGTAATGTGCCTTGGCACAAACTGGCAAAACCAGAGGCTAATCATGTATCACAGGGCATCCCCCTCGGTGAAGGAAAGCCCTGAAGCGCCCAGACCCAAAATCGCTATGAAATGTGGAAAAGTAATGCATTCGGTTCCATAGCATGGGATTCCACAAACCGGCAGGATATTGGAAGGCCTCGAGGCGGTAAGCAGTTTTGATTGAGTCCCGCCCGATGCCTCATATCGAGCGACACACTTCCAGCAAATGAGAGAGAAAACTGCCTGCATCGGATGGGTAAACGTCATGCAACTTGCCCGCTCGATACGAACGACGACCGTAGGATCTGGGGGGCCTAGATCAACGGCAGAGGCACATCCCGATAAATGACCAGATTTGGCGAAGTTATAAAAAAATATTACAGGGGATTTGAAGCCTGATGTGGACGATGAGTTGGCAAACAATTCGTGTTCTGTGGGCAATCTTGAAGCAAACAGAATTAACGACCATTCGAATATGATTCAAGGAATTTGACACCCATTTCGTTAGGAAATAGGTGGACACCTCCCTGCGAGGCGTTACCCAGCGATGATGCCATAGAGGAGAGGAATTCAAACGGACAGAAGTAGGGAAACCAGAAGGTTGGGAAGAATAAATGAATAGTCAAAGAAAAAACTAGCTTTAAAGCCACGAACTGACAGAGACAGAAAAAAATGCAGTGACAAGAGTTAGCTAGACGCAGAAAGCTAAGAGCAGAGAACAGAGAGTAGAAGCTGAGCTAACCCGAAGGCAGCATCAAGCCAGACAGAGCCAGAGAGAGTCAGAGAGTCTGTGTACTCAATAGAAGGCTTGAGAGGTTCAAGCAAACTCCTCGACATAGTCCTGTCATACTACTGTGACCATTAGAGGTCGAGTTACAGTAAGGAGAGTCTGTGCACTCCATTCCTACTAACTTCTTTTATCTGTTTAGTGAGACTCAAATTAAGCTCAATGTTGTAAAAACTCTACTTGAAAACATAATAGAGAGGCCACCATTGAAGGCTGGACCAGGAGACGTAGCCTAGGAGCATTGGGTGAACTCCTTATTAAACTTGTTGTGTTACATGTTTGACTGTTATGTTTTCTCTAACTGTCTCAGTGTCTATGTATTCTAGCAATCTTATCAATCCATTGCATAAAGTAACATAGGCACATCCATGCACATGAGTCTGTAATACCTTTAATTCTTTGTCCTAGATAAATTTGAGATCAAGTGGTATCAGAGCTCTAGGTTACTAAGGTTAGACAAGCTTGTGCTGGATTTTGTCGTTGAATTCTAACTAGATCAAAGCTTAAATTAGGAGAAGGAGAGTTGGTTGAAACTAACCCAGAAATTGGAAGAGTCTATTCTAAGAGGAAAATGTCAGAAGAAAGTCCCTTGGAACCAGACCCCCAGTTCATGGATACTTTTATGACCATGAGATCCATGGTGGAGGAAATGTATAGGGAATTTAAGAAAAATAGAGATGAAGATTCATCAAACTCCAAACAAGACAAAGGAGTGGAAGAATCTCTCCTCCATGACCACTCTAAAGGAAAAGAGAAAGAAGAAAAATTTCTCACACCTCCTAATAGCCTTGAAAATAAAAATAAGACATCTTTGATTAAATTAGATGTTAAATTTGATTTACCAATATATGATGGAGAGTTGAATGCAGAGAAGCTGGATAATTGGATCAGACAAATTGATGTTTATTGCAGAGTGCAGAGCATTGATTCAAACAAGAGTAAGATTCAGCTGGCCAGCCTACACCTTGGGGGCACTGCCTTGGTATGGTGGGAAGGTAGGACACAAGCTGACATGAAGAAACATGGTAATATTCTTTCTGTCTGGAGTGAATTTGTTTCTGCAATTAAAAAGCAATTCTATCCACTAGCCTATATGCAGCAAGCCATGTTGAGTTGGCAAACTTTTCGACAACTAAAAGGGAAAAGTGTACAAGGTTACACCCAAGAATTTAGGAAAAGATCTTTGATTCTAGGAATTTCTTTAGACTCACCTGAGACTCTGCTGAAGTATATAGGTGGTCTACACACCTACATGAGGCACACTATCCTCATGTTTAATCCCACTAGTATAAATGAGGACCGAGGTATCCGTCCAGGCTACACATCTAGAAGCTAGAGGTAAGAATGAGAACCCAGAAGTTGGGGGATCATCCAAACCCACTGCAAGCAAGAATAAGGAGAAAAGAAAATAGAAATGGAAAGAGAGGAAGACGAATACTATACAAAACAACAAGTCTTCATGCACTCACTATAAGAAGGATGGGCATGATTACGAACACTGCTGGATTTTGCATCTGGAGCTGAAACCCAAGAAATTCGAGGGCAAGAAGAAGAAGACTGTTGTAGCTATTAAAAAGGATTTGGGGTCAGACTCAGGAGATGAAACAACAATTGTAGCCACAGGTATAAAAGGTAAAAATTCTGAAGCATGTACTAGTAATTCTGCATAATCTACTGATAATGAAGAAAATGAGAGGAAAAGATGTGAGTTTTTTCATATTCGAGTTATTTCCAAGCATCAAAAGATTGATACTTTGTTTGATAGTGGCTCACAAGTAAATTTAATTTCTAAAGCAATTGTAAAGAAGTTGGGATTACTAACCACACCTCACAAAAAGCCATATCCATTAGGTTGGTTATGTGATAAAGCACAGTTACAAGTGACTAGAAAATGTAAACTTAGGTTTTCTTTTGGGTCAGCATTTGTAGATGATGTTGAGTTAGATATAGTTCCTTTAGATATATGTGGAATTGTTTTAGGAAGTCCTTACTTGTATGATAGAAAAGCTATTTTCTATAGAGCTGAGAACAAGTATCAACTCATTAAAGATGGAATCAAATATATTGTAAGAGCCCATAAACTCAAGAATAATTATACTCTCATAAAGTCAGGGCAGATGAAAAGAATTGTAAATTCATACAAACATTTTTTATTGATGGTTGTAAAGGAAAAGAAACCTGATAAAGCCAATATATTTGAGGGTTGTGATGCTAAACAACAAGCTGATTTAGAAAAAGTTGTTTCAGAATATGATATATTGTTTCAAGAACCTACAGGTCTGCCACCCAAAAAGGAAATAATACATGATATTAATTTGCAGCAAGATGCTCCATTGCCTAACATCGGAATGTACAAGTTGTCCGCTTTAGAGAATGCAGAAATCAAGAAGCAAGTACAGGAGCTACTGGAGAAAGGGTTAATAAGGCCTAGCACATTTCCATGTGGATCTCCAATTGTCTTGGTGAGAAAGAAAGATGGCTCATGGAGAATGTGCATTGGTTACTGAGCACTGAATAAAATAACGATAGAAAATTGTTATCCCATTCCCCGCATAGATGATTTGTTAGATCAGTTGAAAGAAGCTGTTTATTTTTCCAAGTTAGACTTGCATAGTGGTTATCATCAGGTCAGAGTTGCAAAGAAAGATGCATGGAAGATTGCTTTCAAAGCAAAGCAAGGATTGTATGAGTGGCTGGTTATGCCTTTTGGCTTAACTAATGCTCCTGCTACTTTCATGAGAGTAATGAATGATGTGCTCAGACCTTTTCTTGATGATTTTGTTATTGTATATCTAGATGACATTCTTATATTCAACAAAATGTGGGAAGAACATTTAAAGCATGTTAAGCAGACTCTAGATGTTTTGAAACGAGAAAATCTTTATGTTAAACTCTCAAAATGTGAATTTGGCAAAACATCTTTGAAGTACTTGGGTCATATAGTAAGGGGTGGTGAATTGAAGATAGATCCCTCTAAGGTTGAAGTCATTGTAAACTGGCCCAAACCCAAATCTGCTACAGAAGTTAGAAGATTCCTAGGAGCAGCACAATATTGGAGAAAGTTTATTTCTAACTTTTCCTTAATTGCAGCTCCCTTATATGCTTTAACATGATTGAACAAGGTGTTTCAGTGGGGAGGAAAACAATAGAAAGCCTTCGACACCTTGAAAGAAAAGATTAGTACAACACTAGTACTAGCACTACCCGATCTTCAAAGACCATTTGAGGTTGAAACGGGTGCCAATGACTATGCCATGGGAGCAGTGTTGATGCAGCATGGTAAACCCATATGTTATCATTCTGAGACATTTAATTCTACGGTAGTTAACTATCCCACATATGATAAATAATTGTATGCATTAGTATAGAGTGTGAAAAAGTGGAAACATTATTTAATGGGCAAAGAGACAGCTATACATACTGATCATCAACCACTTCAATATCTACACTCCCAAACTAAGTTGCAACAATCAAGACATTATAGATGGATGGGTTTTCTACAACAGTTTCATTTAGTGATCAGGTATAAAAAGGGAATACACAATAAAGTTGTAGACATGTTGTCCAGACCAATTATAAATGCATTTACTATACTTAAGCATAATTTAGTACTGCATGAAAGCTACATTGAACAATATGCTCAAGATATAGATTTTAAAGATGTATATGCAACTTTAAGTCAAGGCAAACAAGTAGGAGAATTGGACTATCATGTTAAGGACCAACTCTTGTATCATTTTGGGAAGCTATGCATTCCAAAAACTGAAAGAGTAAAGATAATTCGAGAAGCACACACTTCTCTAATACCAAGTCACTTTGGTGTAAGTAAAACAGTTGCAGAGTGGCAAAGATTTTGTTATTGGCCAAAAATGAATGAGACAGTTTCTAGATATGTAAGAGGGTGTACCATGTGTGCTAAAAGCAAGCCCAACAGTAGGAAACTAGGCTTGTACACTCCACTACCAGTTCCTTTTCATCCTTGGGAAAGTGTTTCCATGGACTTTGTTGGAGGACTGCCTAAATCTAGGAAAGGTCATGACTATTTATATGTTGTTGTGGATAGGTTTAGCGAAATGTGCATTTTAATACCTTGTAACAAACAGATTACAGCTGAACAAACTGCAAAGTTGTTCTTTCAGCATTTATGGGTTCATTATGGATTACCCACTTCCATTATATCTAATCGAGATACCAGATTTGTTGGGAAATTTTGGTCGAGTCTGTGGGGATTGATGGACACTAGACTGAAAAAGAGTACATCTTTTCATCCGCAAATAGATGGCCAAACAAAAGTGGTGAACAGGAAAGTGATCCAGTTGCTTAGAGGTTATTGTAGGAAGCATCCCAAGCTTTGGGATGAACATTTATGTTATGTGCAACATGCTTACAACCGAGCTAAACATTCTTCTACCCTGAGATCTCCTTTTGAGCCCTGTTTTGGTTTCACACCAAGCTCGCCTTTGGATTTTGTCTTTGGCAAAGACATAGCAGTTGATGGACACAGTGATGTGGACAAGGCAACCAAGTTCATTGAACAAATCCTAGAGATTCACCAGGCAGTACATGAACAACTGGAAAAGAGCCAAGACAAGTACAAGGCAAGGCATGACAAGCATCAGATGGAGCATAGTTTCCAAGTTGGTGATCAAGTCTGGCTGTATATCAGCAAAGACAAAATGCAAGGCGAAGGTAAGAAGCTGAAGCCAATAAGGTATGGACCTCTCAAAATACTTGAGAAAATTGGTGAGAATGCTTTTCGCCTTGATTTACTAGCTTACATGCACATCTACTTAGTTGTTAATGCAGATAGCTTGAGACTATTTGAACCTTCATTAATTGAAGATCCTAAAGAGCAGAGTCAATTGCCTTTTATTGATGATCTGTTACCTGAATATCTTGATGAGTTGCATGAAGATACAGTTCTGGACAGGAAGGTGAGAACCATGCGCAGAGGGAATGTTGAGTACCTCAAGATTGGACTCAAAGGTTCAAAGCCAAGCAGTGTGAAATGGATAAAAAATGAGTAAGCGAGGAATCTATACCCTCACTTGATTGATGCTTAAAGAAAACCAACTTTTGGTGGTCCAAAAGCTTTTTCAGTGGGAAGGTCGTGATCCGAATTGGATCATAAACATTCTCTAACTTTTCATGACTGTTTCAAATTATGCTAAAAGATTCAAGTCTTAGAAAAATCAAGCTATCAGAAGGAATCCTCGTGACAGTTGTAGTTGTGGCCAGAGTGGAGCAACGAGGACCCTCGGTCGAATGCGCAGATCGTTGGCCCATGGTGAAGAGCAATGGCACAAATTGGCAAAACCGGAGGCTAGTTCGAAGAATGGGGGTAGATTCCGATACGCGATTAGCGCTAATCGCATATCACAGGGCGTTCCCCTCAGTGAAAGAAAGTCGTGAAGTGCTCGGACCCGAAATCACTATGAAATACTTTTCCGAAATCACTATGAAATACGGAAAAGTAACCGTTTCGGTTCCGTAGAGCAGGATTCCACAAACCGGCAGGATATCGGAAGGCCTCGAGGCGGTAAGCAGTTTTGACTGAGTCCGGCCCAATGCCACACATCAAGCGACATGCGTCGGGCGGATGAGAGAGAAAATCGCCCGCATCGGACGGGTAAATGTCATGCAACTTACCCGCTCGATATGAACGACGATTGTAGGATCTGGGGGGCCCAGATCAACGGTAGAGGCGCATCCCGATAAATGACCAGATTTGATAGGTGATAAAGCAAGATATCAGGGGATTTGAAGTCCGACGTGGACGATGAGTTGGCAAAAGAGTCGTGATTCGCGACAATTTTGTAGCAAACAGAAATAACAGCCATTCAAATGTGATTCAAGGAATCTGACACTCAGTTCGTTAGGAAATAGGTGGCCACCTCCTTGCGAGGCGTTACCTAGTGATGATGATGCAGAGCAGAGGAATTCGAAGGGACAGAGGCAGGGAAACCAGAAGGCCGGGAAGCGGAAACGAACAGTCAAAGAACAGACTGGCTTTAAAGCCATGAACTGACAGAGATAAAGCAGGCAGTGACAAAAAGGAGAGTTAATTAGATGCAGAAAGCGAAGAGCAGAGAACAGAGATTAGAAGCCGAGCTGACCTGAAGGTAGCATCGAGCCAGACAGAGCCAGAGAGCGTCAGAGAGTCTGTGTACTCCAGAGAAGGCTTGAGAGGTTCAAGCAAACTCCTCGACATAGGCTTGTCATACTACTGTGACCCTTAGGGGTCGAGTTTCAGTAAGGAGAGTCTGTGTACTCCAGTCCTATTGACTTATATCTATTAAGTGAGACTCAAATTGAGTTCACTGTTGTAAAACTTTGATTGAAAACATAATAGAGAGGCCACCACTAAAGGCTGGATCAGGAGACGTAGCCCAGGAGCATTGGGTGAACTCCTTATTAAACTTGTTGTGTTTACATGTTTGACTATTATGTTTTCTCTAACTGCCTCAGTGTCTATGTATTCTAGCAATATTATCGATCCATTGCATAAAGTAACATAGGCACATCCATGCACATGAGTCTGTAATACCCTTAATTCTCTGTCCTGGATAAAATCCAGATCAATATCACATCAACATGTACGAGAGATCATAACACTTACTTTCATATGTGCTCAAGGTGATATTTTGTCATACCCCAGGAAACAATATATTGTACGTACCTTGTAATATTTACTATACCTTTATCAACTTGTAACACTTGTTTACCATTGGCTGTTGTAGCTTTAGCATATTGTAGCTGCATATCTGCTCTAGCTTTTCTCTCCTGCACCAGCTTCTTTCAGCACTAGCTTTTCTCTTCCTGCACCATTAACATTTAGATGATCCTTATGAATGATCTGCTTATCATATCTTCAACAAGGGGTTAAAAGTACTCAAATATTTATTTAGGAAGGATAAGCAACAATCAAAACAATAAATCTAAGTAAGAGTGTTGTCATAAAGAAACAACATATGTCTAGAAGGTACTTATCTTTAACGAGATTTGGAGGAAGTGATCAACTCCCTCTAGATCTTGTCTCCCTCTTAGCCAGGAGGCATTATTTTCCATTGATCATATATAAAGATGCCTTCTTATGAATATCACTTGCATCCTTTATCCACTTTCATCAACAACCAAGTTCAATCATTTCTCCTAGGGTTTCTTAAAGATCATGTAATCATATCCAGGCCCTCCTTTCAAGCATACTTCAAGGGTTTCTTTCAAACCTTAACCTTATGACATTCATCAAACCCTAAATCCTCTTATTAGAACAAAAGGTTGCCTAGGGTTTTGTTCAAACCATAACATTCTTTTAGGTCTCTGCGATCTTCTTGCTACCATCAACAGTGTCTTCATAGGGGTGATATCCATGACTTTTCTTCAACCTAGCTCTGATACCATGTTAATTTTTCTTAGGGCTATATTGTTCTTTGCTTTTGACAATTGCATTACATTTTTTACAAATAGAATTCACCCCACAACATTATAACATCATAACAACAATAACAATTGTATAGAAAAAATAATAACATCAATATTGCAACGAAACATAAAGAAACAAAGGAAGAAAAGCATGCACACATAAAGACACCAGGATTGGTCAGAGACCAGGGCAAAACCCCACAAGGGGGAAAACCTGAAATTCAATTCTTCTTCTTCTATTAGATATTCTTCAATTGTTCAGCTGAGATACAAAGTATAATGAGATACATCAATAGGCCTCCTACGGCCAACCCGAGTCAGTTCACAACTATGTTTGTGAATTGACATTTGATAATCCAAGAAAGCTTCTACTGTACCATTGTTGCATGAAACAAAATCATCATCAAGCATTATCAACTTTGTTGGGCTACATCAATTAGATCATGCTGTCAAGGAGACGAGCCATCCATCACTGTTGTATCAAAGTCATATTCATATTCAATGAACGTCAAGTGCCATATCATAACTTTCATAGACCAAGCCTTATTTTACCATGTCACTTATATACACATTAAGGGAGTCTACGAATCATAGGCATATACATAACATGTCTACCGTGTCATATATATCATAAGAGTGTCTGTCTTGACATATAAATTATGTCTACCATGTCATATACAACCATACCATACATACCTTGTCTGCCATGAAGAGCCTAACCATACCATATCCTATTTGCCATGAAGAGCCTAGCCATACCATACATATGCTGTTTGCCATGAAGAGCCTGGCCATACCATACTTCTTTGTAAGTATATGATGCCATATCTACAACGGTGATGTTGTTGATATTATAAAATACTATGCGATGCTATATACAAAGAGGCTATTCCATATGAGACTGTGCGATGCCATATACAAAGAGACCATACCATATGAGACTGTGCGATGCCATATATAGAGTGATGTGAGTGCGATACCGTGAGAGTGCCAAACCATGAAACAATGAGTGTGATGTCACTATCATATCATATATAAATAACTGTGTGATGCCAAGTTTGTATTACAATGCCACGCTAAGATTACAATGCGGTGTCAAAACTGTAAAGAGAGTGCGATGGAAGGATTGTAAAGATAATGTGATACCAAGACAGTGAAGAGGGTGCAATGCAAACAAAGCAATGTCATACCATGTAGTGGATGTGATGCTAATCATGCAAGAGTCTGTAGCCATTATCAAGATTCTAGAGAGCAAGAACGTTACAAAAAACAAGAGTCCTGTTGATGAGTGAGAGACTTGGAATACTAGATATGTGAGTCCTATGAGAGAAAGATGCTGAGAGAATAAGCCAAATCGAATCTCAGAATTGTTATGCCATCTGAACCTCATAATAATTGTCATCTGAAGTATCTTTAGATCAATCCAATGGGGTTTATATAGATGATTCCATGAAGGGAGTCCACATCAAGCCTTGGAGGTTGACCTTGAATTCTTGGCGGGAATTTTAAATTCAAATAACTATTTAAATATAAATGCCTTCACAATTATAAATTTGTGCCCTTAACAGTGATACTCTCTTTATCAATTAAACATATTAATAATAGTTTAACTTTTCTGTTTTTAGTGAAAGAAGGGCTTGATTTAAGGCAAAGGGAAATTCATCCCTAGATGCCCAAATGTTAACACTGATTTGCAGATATACTGTAGTGTTACAAGCCTTAGCCCATAAAAAGAAAGGTAGCCTCTAATCATGTAACATGGCTCTCATTGCCCCTACTATGGCCCTGTTCTTCCTCTTTGCGACCCCATTCTACTTGGAGTTATATGGTATTATGAACTCTCTCGTGATGCTCACTGTCATACAAAATTCCTTCATCTCATTGAAGGTATACTTGCCCCCATTGTCTATTCTCAAGACCTTGACTTTCTTCCTTGTTTGATTCTCCAAAAGAGCCTTAAACTCTTGGAACCTCTTGAAGACCCGATCCTTAGTCTTCATAAAGAAACTCCAGGTCTTCCTGGAGTAGTCATCAATGAAAGTGGCATAATAAGAAAATCCACTCAAGGATATGGAAGACATAGGACCACATACATCATAAGGAATCAAATTGTTAATTTTAGGTATGTTCTATGCTTAGAGCAATTTATTTCAATTTGCACAGTTAGCTCCATATATTTTCCAGATTAGCAACCACATCAACATTAAAGTAAACTGCAGATAGAACATAAACATAAATCGTAGAAGACAAGCCAAGACAAGAGGACACAAGATGTGGTGCTAGCCAGGGACAAACCCCAATGTGGGGAGCCCTTGATCAATTCTTCTTATATGTTCTTCAATAGTTCAGCAGAAAGAGAGAGAGATAGTACGTTTACAACATAAGTCAACACTTTGACTTATCTAGATAAGAGCATAGATCATCTCTAAGAAGATGATACATGAGATCAGTTGAAGACATGCTGCTTCAACTAATTCTCCAAGGACTCTTCACCTATCATCGTGTTGCATTTCGTCATCACGCTGGTACATCACCGCGCTGCAACCGTGCTGCACCCATCATCACTAATGCTGCATCTCACAAGCTTCATTAATCATGACGTACCATCACTGTACTGAATTATGTGCCATTGTTGCACCATGTTTCCATCCTAACCTATGTGTTGGCTGCACCTTGCTTGCTTGTTGTCCCTAGCATGCTTGTTGTTGCATGCTAGTTGTCCCTTGCATGCTAGCTGTAACATTGCATGCTTGGTGTATTTGGTGCTAAGTACCATACAACTATCCCAATGTTAGTTAGTTGTCCCTTGCATGCTGCTCTCCTTCGGAGACAGATGCTCCGGTTGTTTTGGCAGTTCCGGTTGTTCCCGGTAGTTTCGGCTGTTCTTGGCAGTTCCGGTTGTTCCCGGTAGTTTCGGCTTTTCCGGTAGTTCCGGCAGTACCAACAGTTTCGGCATTTCCATCTTTTTCGGTTTTTCCGGCTTTTTTGGCTTTTCTGGCAGTTCTGGGTTTTCCGGCATTTCCGACTTTTCCGGCTTTTCCGGCAGTTCTGACTTTTCTGGCAGTTTCGGCTTTTCCGACATTTCCAGCTTTTCCGGCAATTTCGGTTTTTCTGGCAGTTCCGGCTTTTCCGGCATTTCCGACAGTTCTGGCTTTTTTGGCAGTTCTGACTTTTCCGGCAGTTCAGGCTTTTTTGGCTTTTCCGACAGTTCTGGCTTTTCTGGTAGTTTCGGCTTTTCCAGCATTTCTAGCTTTTCCGGTAGTTCCGACTTTTTCGGTTTTTCTGGCTTTTTCGGCAGTTCCGACATTTCAGGCAGTTCCGGCTTTTTCCAGCTTTTCTGGCAGTTCCGGCATTTCCGACAGTTTCGGCTTTCTGCCCTCTGGATCAGGACAACATTATTCCTTAGGATCTCTCCTCCTACTAATACCCAAAGACAAGTAGAGAGAGGAAGAGATTCCAAGTGTGTTGAAATGACTTGAAGGCCACCTCTATTATACTAAAATCTTGAGCACATGTGGGGTTTATTTGGTTGCTGGCCGACCTTGACGAATTGTTTTATAATGCAAATAAATTCATAACTCCATGAATACTTATCAGAATCGGATGATCTTTAGATCAATCCTACACCTCTCGATGAGAGGGATCCAAGAAAAATATCAGCTGCCATAAATAAGATGACCCACATGGAGTTTGGCCTTAGTTTCCAATTTTAACACTCCCTCTCAACTAGGGAGAACTCCATCCGTTGATCCATATGTCCGACTGTACTATCTCTGCCATCAGTGCCCTGCACTGCTATGATCTGCTGAGCTCTACTCTGCTCTGCTTTGATCTGCTGAGCTCTGCTTTCCTCTGCTCTGCTGAACCATGAAGAAGAAGAATTGATCGAGAATGTCTCATACCATTCTCTACTGACCCGAAGTCAGTTTCATTTGAAGTGAGTGTGTCACATCACTCTTACTGACCCGAAGTCAGCTTTATCGATCCTAGATCAATATCACAAGAGAGTGTATCAAACCACTCATACTGATCCCAAATCAGTTTCATTGATCCCAGATCAGTTTCATTGATCCCAGACCAATGTCACAAGAGAGTGTCTCAAACCACTCACATTGATCCCAGATCAATGGAGGTCATCCAGCATAGGGAGTACGGTAGATATAGCGATGCGTCCATCGATAGTACTATTATGGTCCCTATCCTCATTTCCCTACTCATTGATCAGATGAGAGGTACTTCCCATGAGTCCTAGACTGCATAGGTAGGATGCCTCGACAGGAGAACTAATCATCTTGTCCACAGGAGAACGAATCATCCTTTCAGTGGATGCCATGGAGAACTAATCATCCTGGCCCACAGGAGAACTAATCATCTTGTTCCACAGTTGCCATGGAGAACAAATCATCCTGGCCCATAGGAGAACTAATCATCCTGTTCCATAATCGCCACGAAGAACAAATCATCCTGGCCCACAGGAGAACTAATCATCCTGTTCCACAGTTGCCACAGGAGAACTAATCATCTCGGCCCACAAAAGAACTAATCATCCTGTTCCACAGTTGCCACGAGAGAACTAATCATCCCTGCCCACAGGAGAACTAATCATCCTGTTCATAGTGCACCACCAGGGGAGCGTGAGTCGCCCTGTGGTCGTATGTTGCTCCAGTAAATACCCCAAGCCCCCCAGAGCTCCCAGAGCTCAATGCATGCAACATGCATGACCCTTATAAGATGGGGTCTCTCGACGAGTCCAAGTCGTTCGTGAAAGTCACAGATTTGACCTTTCCCCGGGGCTTTGACAAAATGTCTACGACCTGTACATTAGTCTCAATGCGATGTAGCCTTCTCACCAGTGTTGTGAAAATCGCGATTATATCGCGATTTAATGAAAAAATCGCGATTTTTTCAGCTTGCCGATCAAATCGCGATTTTTATACGAAAAAATCGCCTACTTTTTTTTGCCGATTTTTACTGAAAAAATCGCGCTTTTTTCAAAAAATCGCGATTTTTTTCTCCAAAAAATCGCGATTTTTACTGAAAAATCGTGCGGGGTCGGGGCAGCACGATTTTATAATTTTTTTTTTTGGTTTTTCAGTTGCTCATTTGGACAGTGGCATGTGCGAAGGGATAAAGTCTGGGCCCTAGTATGGATATGCTATTCATGGTAATGTTAAATTCTTAAAGTAAAAGGATGAAAATCCTTTTACTTAAATTTTTAACATTACCATGAAATGACTCAGGATGTTTGAGAGTGGTTCCAGCCTCATTGGATTTCATATGGAGAAAGTAGAATTTTAGATTTTATTTAAAATCCAGCAGACTTATCAGTTTCTCAGGATTTCAGGATTGGGAGATTGTAATGTTTCCAGGGGACACCACCTGCCCGGGCTACCCCTGCCACCAGTAGAGGACGTGGTCTACCACCTATAGCTCCTACTTCTAGTTCTTCAACTTCTAGAGCACATCAGACTCCACTGCCATCTCCACCAGCACACGCACCAGCATCTACATCTAGAGGGAAAGGGAAAGCTGTGGCATTTTCTCGCAAGAGGGGCAGAGGAAATCAATAGGATTAGACTTTCATTTTATTGTATATGACATTATGACATGATGAGATACATTATCATATTTTTTGTTGATATTTTGAGGCTGAGTTGGAACTCAGGAGTCAGGACTTACTATTCAGGACATGATTAAATGTTATGTGTGATTTTAGCGCTAGAAATGATATTAAACATCTTATATATTAGTTTTTTTATCATATTTATGTGTCAATGTATTTATTTTATGTTGTAGATGGTTTAGATATTAAAAAAATTGAAAAAAAATGAAAAAAAATGAATATTTTTGTACCAAACGATTTTTTCCCGATTTTTCCGATTTTTTCCGATTCGTTCCCTGCGCCGATTTAATCCCGATCGCGCTTTTAACAACATTGGTTTACATTATAAGATGATGATCAAGCTGATGATGATAGTTGGACAACACGAACATATCGATCAGGCACTATCCCTTTTGTGAAAAAGGGGGTGTACTGCTATGGATTGTTGACACGTAGTGGTGAACAGTACTTATTCAAGAAAAGAAATATTATTTTATAATATATGTCAATGAGTTTCTTGCTCATTGAAGTACGTCTAGCACATGTCAATGTGTTATAGGTGAGTCAAATGGTCAAAACGAAATGTTGAAGGCCTTAAAGGCATGTTACACCATGTACAAATATATATTAAAGTTAAAGGGAAAACCTCCAAGCAAATTCAAGACTACTCCTATGCAATGGCACCTTCAAGAAGCTCCTTCAAGCATGCTACACCACCATGGAAGCTATCTGAAAAGTACTCAATCAGCCTACAATCTGCCCTCAAAGTCGGCCTAAATGGAGGGACAGTCCTCTATTTATAGAGGTTGTCCACTCCAATTAGAACACACTACTTGAGCTCTGAAATCTGCAAGAGAAAGAGGTCAAGGAGAATGAAGAAAGCCAAGGGAAAATGTCTACTAGGGCAGCGAGGTAAGGAGGAAGAACAGTGAAGTATGAAGGACTGTTTTCTAGGATATACACAGTCACACGTGCGAGAAAGTGAAGGAAAGCCTGTGGCTATATCAGTAGTAAAATCACAGTTGTATATTCTTCATTGTTTGGGCTAGTAACTAGGCCTACAAAGGCCTCCTACTCCAACATGGAAGGAAGACACTCGAGCGAAGGAGAGAAGAATCCTCCTAGTAATCCTCCCACACATGCGAGAAACTAGGGAAGTAGAACAACAACATTGTCATACTCTCATATCTCAATAAGGATCTTGGTTGGTCAATGTTGAAGTCTACTTGTGTGAGGGACAGGAGAGGAACACCTCACCTAGAAGACTCACTCAAGAAGGTCTATCTCTATACAAGATTCATAAGAGAACGAAGTGCCGGAAGAAGGAAGACGAAGTGCCAGAGAACAAAGAGCCAGAAGAAGTGTTGAGGAATAGGGTGCAGAAAGAAGGAAGGACTTGACTTGTGCTTGGAGGATACTCTTGTTAGGGGTCTAGGGTTTGGCATTGATCAATAGAAACTTCAATAAGAGAAATTCACTAAAGGGTTTTCCTCTCAAGCGAAGAGAGGTTTTGGCCCTGACAGAGAACCAATATCTTGTGCTCTTGTTCTTATGTTGTGGTAGTAGTTTGATGACGTACACACACATGCATTAATAATAATAAGAAGAAGATTAAGCTAACAAGAAAAGTAAAATGACTCCACAAATTGTTATCAAGTAACAAAGAATCGCACTACACTACTTTGCCCTATATTCTTCAACATCTTCTTCACATTTACTTGCTCACGTGTTGCACAGATGTACGGTGAGAAATGACTTCAACCTCACCTTGTATTTATACACAATACAAGGGCTTTCCCAAATTCGTCCAAGTGGACTTGCCAACTATCATAAAGTCACTCAAACACTAAGCAGTAGCACTTCTCTACTCGGAAGCACATATTCTAGCTGAAACCCTAGATAAACACTGATCCAGATTTAAACAAGAACACAACAAATTACAGAGATAACCATAAACACAAAGATGCAATGGAAATAATACTTCATTTCATTAATGTAAAACACTGAAATATGCTTATAAACAGAAATGGAAATAAACCAGCTAGGGCGATGGTATGTTATCTCTGAGAAGAGATGTGGCAGCTACATGCCTTTGAACTGCCTTACAATGAGGCTCAAGGGCCTTTTTATCATTGAACAATAACAACAAACCCTAAACAACCAAAACCCCAACCCGAGGAAATGTAACACCAAGAGTTTATGGGCCCCGTTGGGGTCAATTGGACAACCAACTTCTCGGGGTTGCGACTTGGTCATATTATCTCCGTTTGACGTGTAATCCATTAGAAAGATATCTTTGAGGACTACGACTGAAAAGATGATTTTAGACAGAAAATCGCTAGGGGTAGATTTCCAACAAAATGTCTTTTAGGGCCTCAAAACAGCTCCGGAAGTTTAGGACCCAAAAAACTTCTAAAAATAGTAAATTGTGATGCAATTAAGGAAACTGAGAAATTGAAAGAAGCAATGGTGGGGGTCCAAGTGGAATTGGCGGGTGGCCACCAATATCCACCTGGATCATTCCTCCCCCCTAAGGAAGCAATGGTCCCCATTGTTTTGAGTTCCTCCATGAAATGAGGAAACTTCTGCTGAACTTGGTCCCTGGTGAGCCACTTTCCCTGGTGGAGTTGGTCTGCTTTGACAACTCGATATAGTTGGATATTCTGCTGGTGAGTGTGCTTGATCTGTGTGTCCATGATCCGATCGGTTGCAGCTTGTTCCATGCAATCTGGATTTAACTATGTGGGTGTGAGTTGTTCTTTAATGTCGGATGTGTCTAGTAATGGTGGAAAGTATGGCCAAAGGCGGTCCACATTGAACACTGGGTGCAGGCCAAGGAATGGGGGAATATTGAGCTCAAATGCATTGTCTCCCATAACCTTGGTAATGGTGTAAGGACCATATCAGAGTGGTTTGAGTTTCCGATAAGCTCCAGTAAAGCGTTCCTTTTGCAAATGCAACCAAACTTTGTCGCCCACCTGAAACTTGTGTGGCACTTGATGTTGATCATGTCGCTACTTGTACTTGGCATTTGATTGCTCAAGAATGTCATGGACCTGCTGGCGAATATGTTGGATGTGCTCAATGAAGTTATTTGCCTTATCTGTTTCGAACTGGACATGAGCCGAATCTGCGTGAGTAGCTGCAAATGGCATGGCCACATCAATGGGACATAGTGGCTAAAATCCCAAGCCCACCT
>APFE030128322.1:0-21593 GCA_000404065.3 Pinus taeda | reverse complement strand
ATATTATGTTTTCCGATATTTTGCCGATATTGCTGATAAGATGTTTTCAGAACCCTTGCCATTATTTTGTCGATATCGATATTTTCAACACTGGCTAGAACCATCAAGGTGCCCAACACTTTACTTTGGAGGAGCAACGCTACAACTGCAAATTCATCACTGCTCTCTAGAAATGTGTTATGGCCTGGGTATCATGTAGAGTACAAGCATGAAATGTATGCCCTCAAGACCTTTGCTGATATATGAAGGACCACTTGGCAAAACCATCTCAAACTCAAGCGAAAGCAACCGTTCATTAGAGACAATGACCATATATGCATCATAGTGGACCATAGTTAATTGTCAAGGACTAATAAGACTTCAAATCGAGATCACCTTCAAATATATAACTGGGCCAAGTCTCATAAAGTGTTCCCTACCTTTTTAGGGGTGGTTAGATGGTCAACCCTATTAGGTGCTTCCAACCCCTAAGGGGAGGTGACATGTCTATGGTCAACCCTTCAATCCATAGGTGCTTATGATAGTAGTGGCAATGGAGGGGAAAGGCTTCATGACTTTGTGCCATGGCCATGCGACTGACTAATGGAGGTACATCATCTGGAGTGTATAAATGTATGGATGGGGCTATCATGGAGGCATGAGTCATCCATTTCTTGGCTTGCTTTTTCCACCCCTCTAGTGTGCCTCTTACTTTTTTTCGATAATTCTTTGATAAGGTACATAGCTTAGGTGTCCAAGCTTGATTTTAATGATGTAGCATTTATTTACCCCTTAAATATGAGTTGGTTTCTCACTCATTAGGGTTGGGACATGCAAGGGTTCCTGTATTATCTATAATGTAGCATGTAGTGCACAGGTACTGGGTGATGGATAATGAAGGGGTAGAGCTCATGCTAGGCTTTTTCCCATGCGCTAATTATTGTTCTGACCTTTTTTTGCATTTTATCTTTCCCTTTTATTTCGTTTTGGCCATCTTATGCTTTTATATTTCTTTTTAGCTACATCAACCTTTAGGGCAAAGTTTTTAAGCTTTGGTGCAAGGATGTGGATGTGAGGGTGCCAAATCCCAATGAATCGATAATAGCAAACTCAAAGAATGGATGTGACTTCAAGAGAATGATGAAAGGTGTTAAGTACGGAATGCTTATGGACAGGCTACTTTAATCCACGTTTCCAAGTAGTGTCCCTCCTATAACACTAAGGCCTTAGAGGTGGTCCCACTTGACTACGGCCAATGACTACCCCCTAGTAAGGTGAAAGAACAAGTTTATAGTCAAGAACGGTCAATCATCCATGTCACCCATTTATCCATGTTAGAATGTCCAAAACATTAAGTAAGAGCGCTTGTGTTGCACAAGACAAGCCCCTTGATGCTTGGGATTTCGTGGGGATAGATTTTGTTGTAATATATAACATTCCCTAATATCTATGTTTTCAGATCCGTCCACCCTAGGAAATGGATCCGTGAATCACCAGCTCATAAACAGATTTAGATCCAGATTCACTCGGATTCGTTAAAAAACAGATCTTAACAAGTGACTATATCCCAGTAATGCCCCGACCCGACAAGATGGTTTCTCGTTGGAAGCTTAGGCAATATGTGCAATGAATAAGAGATATGCATAAGAGTGACGACCAAGATGATATATTCCACATGGTCGTTGGTATTAATATCATTGTTTTTGTAGATCTTGGATCTACAAACTTGGTTGTATGACGCCCATCCTAGTTTTTTATTTATTCATGGGGTGTTGTCCTACATAAGCTTAAGAGGTTTGAATTCGTATAGTTACATGGTTTATATTTTAGATATGTTATAACATTATATTTAATTATAAATATGTTATATTTTATTTACATTAATTTAATTATACTTTTATAGTAAGCTATATTTTATTTACGTCAATTTATCTATAACTTTGTAAAGTTGTTATATTTTTTGTATTTTATTTACATTATTTTAGAAATGTTATTTTATATTTTATTGGTGTCATAAACCGGATCATTGACTAGGACACTGCCAAATTAGTTGGCCTCTGCCTCACCTTGAATTGCTTTAGTTTCCAAGGTGAGTTCTATGAGCAAACTGGCGGTGTTGCGGTGGCCTCAACTCAATTTCGCCTTAAAAAGTGGAAGAGGTTTGTTGATGTTACTTGTGTCATATGGCCCCCTGGATGTGAGATCTGTTTCTGAGCCACCTTAATTCCCAATCAGACTCCAAGTTCACAATGGATGTTGAGGTGGACGGGTGTCTTCCCTTCCTTGACATTCTCCTCTCTAGAATGGATGATGGTTCCATTTCTCACCAAGTTTTTGCAAAAGAAATCACATGGAACAATATATTCATGCTAGTTCTCATCATTTTCCAACTCATAAATTTGGTATTCTTAGCACTCTTGCTACTCTTCTCTGAGAATCCTTGATGAAAACCCCCTGGAACATGTGAACTCTCATCTTCTTGAAGTTTTTAAAAATAATGGGTATAGCAGAACTCAAGGCCTCAAGGCCTTTCAAAGAGCCTGTAAAGGGTTAAGAGTTAAAATTCCCCGTGTTGATTCTATCTCTAATGTTCATCTTCCATTTATCCAAGGGACTTCGGATAGGATGGGTCATATCCTTAGATAGAATAATGTTTCATCTTCGTTCAAACCTCTCAATACCATTAGAAATTCTCTTGAATCTGTTAAAGACCCTGTTGACCTTAAGGACATGAAAGATGTTTACTTGGTTCCTTGTTCCTGTGATATTCTCTATATTGGAGAAACAGGTCGATCCATTAACCAGAGAATCCATGAGCATGTTGTAGACATTAGGCACAATTGTTCCTACTCATCGGCTCTAGCTGAACATGTGGAGAAATATGAACACCATGTTTGTATTAAGCACTTCAGAGTCATTGCTATGGTTGATCACTTCCACCATAGGAAGCTTAGAGAGGCTATTGAGATTGAGAGGCATGCTAGAAATCTTAACAAGGATTATGGTTGGAAATTGAGTAAGGGTTGGTTTTTGACCCTCTCTTCTTGATTCCACCCCCTAGCTCTTCCCTTTTTTTTTAACCCTTATAGTATTATAAATATATGAAGTTCTTAGAGTTTATTTGTAAATATTATTTATTTGTAATATTATGTACTTATTTTTTTACCATTTATGGCCTCGTGTAACTTTATTACTATTTAGATTTTGCAATATTTATATTTAATTTGTTTATATAATTAAAAATAAATAAAACTCCTAAAAACTATCGTTTATATATAAAAATAATATTTTGTCAACCATTTCTTAACCCTATATGCTTATTTTATTTGTATTTTTGCAATATTATTAAATTAAAACGCTATATAACAACTATCCGTCTACACTCACTAATTTATAAATAAATCCCAATATTTTGGTACCCAATTCTTAACCCTGCTCGTATACTAGTCTCGTTCTAGTTATTAATTTATTGAAGTTAATATACTTTCGCCCCTTGATTTAACACCGTATGGACCTATTAGTCTTTCATATATATGAGTTTATAATAAATAAATAATATTGTGCTAACCAAATTCATATACACCTTCCGATTCTATTATTACTTAATTGTATCGTAATATAATTTAAAATAAAATAAACTCCTAACAACTATTCATTATAAATAAATAATATTTTGTAACCAAATATCTTAACTTGGTGCATATTCTTACTAGCATTACAAAATTAATAATTATGATAAATAAATTCCTAACAGCTACTTATAATTAAATATATATAATTAATAAATAATTCCTAACAACTTATTTAGAATCAAATTGTTTTTAGTTTGACTTTTTGGACGCTTTTCTGGTGGGTTTTTCTGGTCTAATTTCTCTAAAATCTAGTAGGAATTTATTGAAATTATAAGTTTGATGCGTAATCCTTGCACAATAGAAGTGCCCTATGGGTTTTTGAGGGTGTTGAATCCATATAAATGAAATGAAATGATATTTTAAGGTTCACGAGACTAAAAATAGTCTATGAGACCATTAGTTCCCTGTTTTTTGCTTTTTGCAATTCAATCATTTTCCTATTCAAATTGATGATGAGTTGCCCAACCTTCCAACAATCCCCTCCCTAAAAAGACAATGCCAAGAAACTGATGCTAACATGTTCTCATAAATTTCTCTGATGTCTTTGAATGCATCACATTCCAAAATGAAATGCTTTTTCAATTCCATAGCCCCAAACGTGCAAAATGTACACATCCGTTCTTCCCAAGCTTCTTTAGGCATTTTCCACCATCCTGTTTCACACAGAAGTTGATGTGAGTTGGTCCTTAATTGAGCAATAAGAACCTTTGCCCTCCACGAAATGCTAGCTCCAATGAACTCTTTTTGTTGTAGATCACACGTAAGGTTGAATTCCTCAGTGTAATATTTCTTCTTTCTACCCAACTCTTTTCCCCATACCTTTTTACGAAACTTCTCCAAAACAAAATCCTTTAGCTCCTTGCTATTTGTGGGACATACATTGAGGTATATATTCCATTTTTGCATCCATGTGTAGTTTTGTTTCATCCATGTTTTCTTTTTTTCACTCATGCCTTGATTGAACATAACATTAGGACATCTACTTACTGTCATTTGCTCAATTCTTTTTAGATATCTTATGAGCCACACCATAGCAATTGCTTCAATGGGAGTTGCTCCTGTTTCACTAGAAATTATCTCATAAGGTACTGAACTTTTTATTTTAAACTTGCTCATGATCAAGCGTTTTTGGATTTTCTCAATTTGTTTCCATTTTGAGACGGGAGTGTTGCTAGCCCACAATTCACACCGATATAGCATCACTGGACAAACTAGGGGTCCATAAAGCACTTTAATCATTTTTCAATCCCATAACTTTGCCTCTCTACATCTGTTTTGAACAGCATATAATGCTTTCCACCCTCCTAAAATTCTCTTCTTTCTGCAATCCTCCCAATTGAGTTTGTTGTTGAAATCAATCCCAAGGTACTTGTACTCATTTACTTCTTCAAGAATGTTGTCTTCAAAGAAGAAAGTAAGTTGGCTCTACTTCCTTTTATTAGCAAAGATCATTATTTTGGTCTTGCTAGTATTGACTTGCATCCCCACTGCTCTACAAAAATTCTCAAGGGAATATAAGTACATTTGCAATCCATGGGCCAATTTAAAAATCAATACAATATCATCAGCATATAAAAAAAGCTTTATCACAAACTCCCCCAACCAAACACCATCTCCACCTTACATATTTAGCCACTCTTCCAATTTATTAATATATAGACCAAAAAGAGTAGGGGATAGAGGGAAACCTTGCTTGACTCCAATGTCACTTCTAAAGCTTTCTGAAATACTTTTTAAGGTTCTAATTTTGACTTTCACTTCTTCATAAAGTCTGTGGGCAGTGGCTTTATAATGCACAAGAATATCAAACCCTTCCATTCTACGCCACAACGTGTCCCTAGGGACTATGTCAAATGCTTTTTTGAAGTCAACAAAGAAGAAAAATATTTTTTTCTTTGTCCTCCCAAACCTTTTCAACAATGTGTCTCAACGTGATGCCATGATCCACTATAGAATGTTTCGGCCTAAAACCCGCTTGTCCTCTTGCCCTCTTTTCTTTTACTTCTGCCCACTTACTAATTATGTCTTCTACCATGCTGCCGAAAAGCTTTGCAAACAAAGGATTGATCATAATTTTTCTATAGTTGGATGGATTATTAATGTCTCCACTTTTAAAAAGGGGTATTGCTAGGCTAGTTGTTCAGTCTCTTGGGAATCCTTGTTGAATGATGTTGTTGAATATTTCCATGATGTGCGGTGCAAGAGCGTTCATTCCCCATTTTAGATACTTTGCTTGAAGTTCAACCATGTCCTTTGCCTTTCCTGTTTTTAGCTTCTTAATTCCATTCTCCACCTCCTGTAATATGAATAGCTTTCAATTTGTGTTGATCCTAGGGGGGACTCCGCCTCAAATTCTTTCTCATAGAATTGCCTTGCATATTCAAACCATTGATTGGCTGTAATATTATTTTCAATTTCTTTTCTTCCTTGGTTGCAGTTCCTGCCAGAAAATCTTTGGATTATTCTTGCTTAAATATATTAACTATTCTCTCCTTGTTTGCATGAACTCATCTTTTTTCCTTTTTAGTATCTGCTTATATAACTTCACATTCATCTTCTCCTTTCTTGCCTTTTTCAAGGTTCTCCTGGCCATTTTGCATTCCCCACCAAACCAAGCATTTACAGGAAAACAATTTGATTTTAATTTCCTATTTTTTGCTCTTTTGCACTTCTCAAGTGCACTTTGAATTATATTTGTTAACTCGTGACTGTTGAAGCTTTTGAAACCAGTTTTCTCCTTCCAAATTAATCTCTCTAACATTGTCTTGAAGATAGTACAATGTTCTTGTGTTAGAAGAATTTTTCCCTTGATAGTGATTGTCGAGAGCATTGGGTTTTCCTCCCATGTTGCCTTTCATACAGTCAAAGAACTAGTTTAAATAACACAAATAAAGATTTCACCTCAATTTTATTCACTAGATTCAAGCACCGGAATGTCCAAAAAGTTGCACTAAAGAGTCAAGACAACTCCATTTAAAATATTATTTTATTTACCCTAATAACTAATTCACTAATTGCTAGTTTTCAACCACTAACTCTGGGCAATGATGCATCTATGCTATTTTTCTTGAAAATCGATTGATTTTTTCACCTTGCCCTGAGAATGAACCACATTAGTTGGTTCGAAACGTCAACCAAATCCTAATGATGTGATTAATACGAAAAGCATTTGTTTACAATATGGATCACAAAAGTCTTAGATCTAACATATTTTAACAATGTTATAATTTTATAAAGTATTTTTATTGTTGATATAAAATATTAATAGATCTTCAAAATATTAAAAATTATTATTTTATAGTGCGTTATGTTATTATAATAATTATTTTAAAATTATCAATTTTTTATTATGTATAACATTATAAAAGTTTATAATTATTTAAAATCTGTCAAATTTTAATGTATACAGTTTAAAGTTATAATTTATATTATATTAAAATTTTTTATTATATTATAATGTTATTATTTAATTATTGTTTATTTATCATACAGTTTATATTTCGACTTTATAAAATATTAATGCTATTGTGATTATTAGGTATGATATGTTTATTCCACGAAATTTCTGGACACAAAACCTATAAACTCTATTGTTGTTTACTGCTAAGAAGGCTCTCTTTTCCATTTGCCATGTTTTGTCTTGTTTGTTAAACATTTTGACTTAGTCAAATTACATAAAAATAAACAATAAAATTAAATTAAATTATAAATTAAAATTAAATTAAAGTATAGTAGTCAATTTACCATCCATAGTCTTTCGACTCTAGATTTTGAATATGATATTTTAAAATGTAATTTTACATTTTAAAATATATATATATATATATATTTTTTAATATTTTTAATAAAATTTATTATTTTTTTAACTATAAATAAAATTACATAAAATAAAAATAAAAAATAACAAAATAAAATAAATAGACATTATAAATTAAATAAGATTACAAGTACAAAGTTCAATGATTTACCATCTATAGTCTTTCAACTCATAGATTTTATTAATCTATTTAAAATTGTCTTTGGACTCAGATTCTAAAATTATAATTTTTAAAAACTGTGATTTTGTATGTTAAAAAATAATAATAATTTTTTTTAATAATATATAATATATATATATATATATTTAATATTTAATAAAAATTTATTATCCTTTTATAACTATGTGAAAAAATAAAAATAACTATAGGTTAATGTCCAAAAATAAAAGATGAACTTAAAATAAAATTCATGTGGAATATAGCCTATTTAAAGGGGAAAATTAAACCAACCTAGACTCGTTTTAACTCTGGTTCTACCAAGAGCTTAGAAACATCAAATCTATTTTCACTCTAAAAAAGAGGTTTGTATTCCAAGAGATTTAATCCCTCTCAACACTCAGTAGATTCGGAATTAAGATGGATCTAAACTAGTGGATAATAATCACAATAAATTTGGTCATTGATTATATATATATTTATTATTAACATGTCGTATAAACAACCAAGACTTGGTACCAAAAGAATTGATACCAAAAGCAAATCATATCAGTCAACCCTTCAAGCTAATCCATTAAACCACAATAACAATATTTAATATTATAAATGTAAATATAAATAATATGTTTAAAATGTTATTATAAAAATATATTTATATCAATTGTACTTGCTATTTCCTAGATGTATCTGAATCCTAGGTTTTCAAAAATCAAGTCGTTTCGGATCCGAATCCTTGTAACTTAAGGCCCAAGAAATGGGCCTTAATGTGATAGTAACAACTCTTGAATTCAACATAGCAGAAATTACATGTCCAAACAATATTTCCTTTCCAACAAGCTTTGTAGTGGACCCTTGTTTTCTTGTTACATACTTCCACTTTCTTTTGTTGAGCTTGTCGTTTCACTACAACAAAGTTATTTGTAGGGCCGACAGCTCCACCTGCAGCTCCACGTGGAGCAGTAATAGCAATAGATGAACTTTAAAGGTGGGGAAGGGGAATGTCAATGCTAACATTCTATCCTCTTCTTTGACCTTTACGAGCTACCTTTGATGATTAAACCATGGTTTTTCTGGTATGAATGGAGAAAAACGTTGTTGGAGAAATGACAAATTTGGGCCACTAGGATGCCTTCAAATCAATGTGAATCCTTAAAATTTGAATTTTATTCTTCACTTGCACAATGCTATGCTAAACTGTTAGAGACTTTTCTTTATAATCGAAAGTGAAAAAAAATGAAGTCAAATTTGCTTTTTGTGCCCATGAAGCATGCCTTTTTGTTCTTCACCTGCACAATGCTATGCTAGACTGTTAGAGACTTTTCTTTATAATCGAAAGTGAAAAAATGAAGTTAAATTGCTTTTTGTGCCCATGAATTATCCCTTTTTGCATGCTAGTGCTCAAGACATAAAGGCACTGCGAGGGCACATGTCAAACACTAGTCAAATGTGTGTTTTAAACTTCCAGTGCTTGACACATGAAATATGGACTTCGGTCCCTTGGAAGTATTGCTTGTTTTTAAATAGTCACCCTACACTAATGGAGGTGTATAAATAAAGCACATTCATTGTTAATTGATTCTCTTTCTTATTATTTGATAAATGCCTAGGGGCACTCTTTCTCTTGTGTTCTTCTTTGTTCATGTGATTGGGTATTACAACAATAACTCGTGTCTGTCATTTAAATGAGCTCTCTTGTGTTCGTCATTTACATGTTTCATTTATGTTGTAATTTGCTTCTTAGTCGGATTCTGATTTATTGGAGGTTTCACCATAGATCCACTATCATATGATCTCAACACAAGGGGGCCTCATTGAAAGTCGTCTTGTTAAAATTCTTACTTAGGTGATAAAATATTCATCATTTTTGAACTTGTATTGGAATTTGCACATATCCCTGAAATCCATTTTTTTCATAGGTTTTAAAACTTGCTTAGTACTGGGTTCGAGGAATTTCAAAATCAAAATTCATAATTCGCCGAATTTCTATGCAAGTTGAATAAAGTCATTTAGGTTTGGAATAAAATTTGTCTGACTTTGATAGAATTCATTAAAGGCTTAAAAGATTACTGAAAGAAAAAAGGAGGCTCCGCCTAGATTTCCCCTCCCTCCGTATATGGTACCTCCCTGCACACAATGCCTCACTCACGAGTCTAGCCTACTATCTCCTTCGACCCGATGCTACATTCTCAAATCCACTGACCCACCATATTATCAATACCATACTCCAAGCAAGGGGTTTCATTGCTGGAGGCTGAAAGGCTGAAATTTAATATGATGACTCGATTAGCTAACGCTCCCACGTTGATGTGATCTATTCCACCAGTTTGTTGGACCTAATTACTGATATACTCCATCAAAGCAATTGCTATGGTGTGTCTCATAAGGTACCTAAAAAGAATTAAGAAAATGGGAGAAGGTAGATGGCCTAAAGTTATCTTCAATGAAGGCATGAGTGAAAGAAAGAAATCACGGCCTACTGCTGATGATGTCAACCCTTCTAGGGAAAAATTAACCATGTAAAATGCTAGATTTTGAGTAAAAATTGATTAACAAGGTAAAAATACAAGCCTATTAAGCTCTAAGATCTATCCAAGAAAGCAGTAATTGAATTTGCCCCTACAAAATAGCCCCAACAACTTGCCTTGTAATACTTAGAAACAGAGAGCAAGGAAAATATTTGAGTTTTTGTAAGTTTATACCAAGAGAAGGATCCCTAGTGCCTTTTCCTACACGTGTGGGTTGAAACTCCTTTCAAGCAAGATGCCATGCCCTCTTTTAGGGAAAATAAAGCTCCAAAAATACATTTAATGGGCAGGATCCATCTCCAATCATCATAATCAACCAAGAGATTGAGGGGAAGCCCTCAAATCAAGCCTCAAAATGTCTTCATATGTCGAAAGCCAATTTTAGGTGCCTTGCGCCATCTCCAAGGCATCCATTAAGGCAACATGGTGCAATCTCTCTCAAACATTAGGGCTTCATGAGTTGGTATAACTCGTCCCTAATCATCATGGGGATGACCATCATCATGTGGACTATGGATCAAGCCATGGCCATCAAACAATGTCAAGGCTAGTCTAGGGGCATGCTAGGTCCGTTGGGTACATCATCAACAACCTCCAACACCAAGCAAAGTGAGCTTAGTGTTTCAGCATCTAGGTGTGCTTTGAGGTGTCAATCAACAGCAAGAACCAGTGTTGATAATATCACCGATATATCGATGATATTTTCGACAAAAAGATATATCGCGATATTTTCCATTTTGAAAATATCGGCTAAATATCACCATATTTTGAAAATATCGACGATGTTTACAAATATGAAAAAATAAATAAATAAGTAATTAATTAAAAAAAAAATTGATTTTTTTTATGTTTGTCGATAGTTTCATCAATATTGCCGATAAGATTTTTTCAAAACCCTTGCTGATATTTTGTCGATATCGATATTTTCAACACTGGCTAGAACCATCAAGGTGCCCAACACTTTATTGTGGAGGGGCAATGCTACAACTGCAAATTCATCACTGCTCTCTAGAAATGTGGTATGGCCTGGGCATCATGTAGAGTACAAGCATGAAATGTATGCCCTCAAGACCTTTGCTGATCTATGAAGGACCACTTGGGAAAACCATCTCAAACTCAAGTGAAAGCAACCATTCATTAGAGACAATGACCATATATGCATCATAGTGGACCATAGTTAATTGTCAAGGGCTAATAAGACTTCAAATCGGGATCATCTTCAAATATATAGCTAGGCCAAGTCTCATAAAGTGTTCCCTACCTTTTCAGAGGTGGTTAGATGGTCAACCCTATTAGGTGCTTCCAACCCCTAAGGGGAGGTGACATGTCCATGGTCCAACCTTCAATTCATAGGTGCTTATGATAGTAATGGCAATGGAGGGGAAAGGCTTCATGACTTTGTGCCATAGCCATGCGACTAACTAATGGAGGTACATCATCTGGACTTTATAAATGTATGGAGGGGGCTATCATGGAGGCATGAGTCATCCATTTCTTGGCTTGCGTTTTTGTTTTGGCTGGAAGCACCCTAGGGCTTTGGGTTAGAACCATAACAGAGCAGAAGCAAACTACAACAAGAAATAATCATATAGCTCAGGCAAAATGCTTATATAATCAAACTACGTAAGAGTGACCGTACCCAGATTTCCTTCGTTCGAGTAGGTCTCGTAGGGTTCAGACCCTCTGCAACTCCCGATGTTCTTCAAACCTGAACATCATTCAATTCGAACATACATAGCAGTATAGAAGTAAAGCATATTCACGAAATTGACTTTATATCATATAAACAAATGATTGAACATACATCAAAACAACATTCATATATGAATTAAAACATAATTTGATGCATAAACATAGTTAATTTCGGAAACAAGACAACATTTTTTTTATTGCAATAAGCTATAAATAACATGGAGAGAATTTACCTGAGTCTTCTTCTTCTGGCTCCAAGTGGAACCGTCCTCCGGATCCGTCCTATCCCAGCGTTCAACAATCTTCTTCCATCACCAACACCATGATATCTCAAGCAAAAGGAAGGATATCTGTAATCAAGGAAACAAGGGTTTCCTAAATCTTGGGGAAGTGCATGAGGCACAGGGATTTATCAAACTCAGTCAAGGATAATCTCAGTATAATAACTCAATCTCTTCTCCTCCTTAAGGCCTTCCCATAGAGGTGTATTTATATCTCTCCCAATTAGTTTTTTAGTTGGAAAATAGTTGGGCCACGGGCAATAGGAGGTAATCAACAGGAAAACCTGTGAACTCCGCCCATAATTAAGGAAATTTATTTTTTTTAAATGTTTTAATACATATATGCGGGTTGGGTATTGACTGACCCGCGTGTACATGCTTTTAGTGCAAGACAAAGTAGCATACAGGGAATAAAACACTATTTTTTATATATTTGGACCAAGTCTGGAAGGAGTGGTTGCCCTAGGCCACAAACAAAGCATCACAAATACCAAGAGTGGTAAATGCTATAACAGATGCCCCCTAATATATGAGGTCAGAAGGGGTACATGATGGCCGAATGTATTAAGTGTATGGAAAGAATCATGTCGAGACTGAGAAGGACTTCACCAGAATTCAGCCTGCCAAGCCATCAAAAGAAATCAGAAAGAAACTGTTGTCTGAGGCAGGCCTACCGATGCTCAGAGAAAGTAAATCATGTCCGCATATCAATTACAAGCGGATCCAATATGTATACAAGTATAAAGGACTGAAAGTTCATAATGGATCATTTGATCGTGATCGAAAAAGTACATGTCTAAATATCACATAAGAAGACAATCAATGATGCTGAAGGATGAAGCTGATCACTGATGTCAAAAAACTGATCCCATTAGTACCAAATGAACATGATGGAATAAAATGATACTACATCATAACTTGGATGCCAGCATATAAGATGTCGCTATGAAGAACTGCAACATATAAGGTGGATGGTGTCAACTAGCAGCAACAAGAGCAACTGACAAGTGAACCAAAACATGCTGATGCAACCCGAGGTATTCACCGACTGCCGCGGTACATTTCTACACAATGGGAATAAATGATCTGAAGTCAACCATGTGACAAATCATTTGATTACCGGTCATTGATGTATACTGTTAACAAACGCGAGACTACTCACTGATAATGATAATGAGAGTCAAAGTACCCAGTACAATCTAACAAGGGCGAATGAATGAGCTGAAGTCGAACACTTGAAAGAATCTATCAATCAGGAGACAATGATGGTTTCCCATTGTCGATAGTGAAGGAATCTGCCACTGATAACTGCAAACCCCAAGGTACTGCCAAATGGACTCTAGATCTTTTTCCCATAACAAATGAGCTATAGTCGATAGGAAAAGATCCTCTAGAAGGAAGGCATTAAGGCATCATTCATCAATCTAGCGTGAGTGTAACCCATAGGCCAATAATGTGGAAGGAATCAGACGAAAAAAGATGTAGTAACCCAACCGAAGCACATTTCTGGCATACACAAGATGTAGCTAGCGCACAATAGAAACCCTCTGAACCAACCAATAATGAAAGCTGACACAGAGGTGAAGAATCCTCCAATAGGGTCAAATGGAAACCAAGGCACTGCATGAATCCCAATGTGTGATAATGAAAGATGTTGTCGAACACAAGGGAAACCACTCAGTCAAAGACCCATGATACTGATTGATGCTAAGCACAAGGTGACCTATCAATAATGAAGATAGGGCTAGGGTGTGGCTCTAGGTCTGCCCTCAAAGCAATATGTCGTAGTCGATAAGAACAAGACCCGCCAGTAAGAAGTCAATGGACACCTTCTCAAACTGGCACGAGCAAAGGCCCAATATAACTGATGTGATGACAAACATGACACTGACAACCAGGGATGGTCGACTGAAAAATAGGTCAAGAGACACCGCAGCGAAGCCGACTCAGGTTTACTTCCCTTGAACAAAAGCACGACTCAATGATGACTATATGGCAACATATGATAACTCTGTATAAGTTTGTCATGCAAGAGGCATAAACAAACTCTCCAAATGATTGGAAGAGGTAATCAATCAGAGGAGTACTGACTCAATAACAAGGTTAAGGTGCACTAAGTCAAACTAAATCCCACCCAAATGGAGGAGAGACTTTCTTTTGAGCGCTTTGTTCAAGGGCGACACGATTGACTCTAGCTGCCAACAAAATATGGAAATGTTGTCTCGTTCCCACCCTTTTTTGGAATATATTATTTTTGTCTTTTTCTTTAAGCTGGAAAAATAATAAAAGAATGTTATAATGCAGTGGGAAGAATGAATGTCAGAGAAACAGATGATCTAGTTCCTGGGAGGGGGACATTCCTATGCTCAATGTAGGGAAGCGAACACTGATCAAGGATACTCAATGGGATGCTCTTTCCACGGGTAAAAGGATGCGTCAAGTTGCAGAAGCCAAGTGATTGCATGGTTGACTTTGTAGAAGACAGGTCAAATAAGTGGCTAAATCACGAGTCCGAGTGAAGTTGGCTCAAGGCCCAAAGGTGCAAATAGTCAAAATGCAATGCAATAGTACAACTCAACACAAAGGAGACTCTAGGGTATAAAGCCAGAAATTAGCGCAGAAGAAAGGAGAATGTGTCTTCAACGCATTAGTCATGGTGGGACTAAAGAGGACTCCCGAGCCTACTCAGTATAGCAACATGGGCGACCAATGTTAGCGAGGTTCTAACTAAGATGCCCATGTAAAGAGTGGCTCTATCATTGCATCATGATTTAAAAAATTGGCAAGTGAAAATGGTTTTGCTAACCAAGATACGATGGGGTCGACCCTACGGCTAATGTATCGCTGAATGGAGGCTAGTATTCACGATGCAGTGGAAAATGGTTTTCACTAACTTAATGCCAGGGAGAGAACGAGAACGATACCTGCCATGACAGGTCAGTGGTCATGGGACCGAAATAACATCTCAAAGAAGTCTTCAAAATTTCCTTAAAAAACAACCCACTCTCGACAATCCAAGCCCACAGGTCAAAAAATCCATGAGACAAAAATCATTTTTTGAAAAAATGTTTTGTAATTTCAAAGTTATATAATGGCTTTCAGACTCGCAGTTTTTTCATTTCTGTTTGGAGCAAAGAGCTGTGGAACAAAATGAAGCAAGCTTTCCTCTAAACAATTGGAACATTCAAATCACCCTAAAGTCTCTAGGTAATCCTCAAATCCTACTTGTAATGTTTTATGATAGTTTTTAGAAGATTTTTCAAAGTTTTGACCATGGGAAACTATGCCCAAAAATTCAACTCTGCGTACACGCAGAATGGATGTGATCAACCCGCGTATACGACTGCCCTACATGTGATTGTGTGTAAAGGGAACCCGCGTGTACGCGAGTTAAAGTTTTAACATAAAAATTAACAGTTGAAACTCCAATTTTTTGCAGGATGACTATCACTTGGAGGGAAAGAGAGCATACCACTATTGATTATGAGGTAATGAATGACCAAAATACATTGGATGCTCTGAGAGGATGTGGCTTACTTAAGTTATTCAAAATGCCAAATATGAAAGCCAATACATGCTTGCTCGAACTTTTGATCCATCACTGGAGCGCAGAGGATGACACTTTCATGATAGACCAGATGCCTCTACGGATTGAGGTCGAAGATATATATTTTATTACCGGTCTCTCCCAAAGAGGGGAGGTCATGCATTCGACTGGTAGGACGAGAGGTAGTCTTTCAGTGGAAGACTATGTCCATATATATTGTCTTGGACATCCGAAGAAGATTGGAAGTCAAATTCCAATCAAACATGTGGAAAGTTTATCCCTGAGGATTTTGCTATTTACCATTGCACGGGTAAATGGATCAGCTTCCCTGCATCAGGCATCATGAGTATCTATGAGCCTGGCAGTGGAATGTCTTACCACACTATTTGACTGGTGCATGCCTCTTCTAACTAACATGAAGTGTCAATTGACCTCTATACAAAAGGGTCAAACGAAGAATTTTGAATACGGAACCATCTTGTATTCATTCTTCTTCGAGAACGTACCTGGGCTACGTCCCAAAGTATCAGTGTCCATCAGTAGCCCTAGAGATCCATGAATGGGTTGATGGGCAGACTTGATGAAGCGCCTTGGAGGCAGAGACGTGCCTAGAATGACTTTTGATGATGATGCAAAATGCCAGACAGATATGTACAAAGATACAATATATACAAACAAGCAATTGCTCGGCCGAAGCCTAAGCAAAATACTTCTTAAGGTAGAGCCCATTTCGAGGCTCCACTAGCTTGTTCCCTTCAAAATCAATTAATTCATAAGCCCCTTTTCCCAAAACACGTTTGACTATAAAGGGACCATACCGCATAGATTTGAACTTGCCTGCCCCCAGGGCATTTTTGTCTTAGTCATAGACTAAGACAAGGTCGCCTTCAGAAAAAACCTGAGGACGGACAGTTTTATCATATTAAGTTTTAATCCTCTTCTTATGGACCTCGTTTGTTATGGTTGCATCTCGACGTTGCTCATCAAGATGTTCCAAATGAACGAGGCGTTCTTCGAGACTAGATGTCTCCGGAAGAAGTTCTACAGCTAGCTTAAGGGACGAAATTTCACGTTCGATAGCGAAAAGAGATTCCAACCTGTAAACTAGTTGAAAAGGAGTAAAACCGGTGGCAGTCTTAACTGAGGTTTGATATGCCCAGAGCGTCGGGTACAACATGACGTGCCAATTGGATCGATTTTTATCAGTTGTCCTTTGTAGGATGGTTTTAAGGGACTTATTCACGGCTTCAACCTACCCATTGGCCTGAGGATAGTATGGAGATGAATGCTCCTGCCGGAAGCCCAACTTGAGAGCCAATTCGATCATCAGTTGATTCTAGAAGTGACTGCCATGGTCAGTGACAATCTCCCTTGGGATACCAAATCGTGAAATAACCTGGTTGAAGAGAAACAAGGCCGTTGTCTCACTATTGTTTTTGTAAGTAGGCATGGCCTCAGCCCACTTCATAAAGTAGCCTACAACCACAATGATGTATTTGTGATTCATTGTCGAAGGTGGATTACAAGTAGTAAAATCAATGCCCCACTTTGTAAATGGACCGACAATGATAACAGGAAAAAGTGGCGCTGGATGTGCGCGCATTTTCCGAGTACAAATTTGACAAGGATGGCAATGTTTGACCGCTTCAATATAGTCTTTGAAAATTGAAGGCCAAAAGTAGCCAACTCGCAAAATTTTCTAGGTTGTTGCAAGCCTTGATAGATGACTGCCACAAGCTCCATTGTGGCAATCGTTAAGTATAGACTCAACTTCTTCCAAAGTTAAGCAACGCTTAAGGATTGAGTCAACCCCTCTGCGATATAATGTATCACCAATAATAACATAGTTTTTGGCAAGGTGACGTAACTTTCGACACTCATATTTGGAGAAAGCAGGTGGAAACTTTGAAGTCTGGAGATATATAATGATATCTCCGTACCAGGGATCTTGTGAAGAAATGAGGAATAAATGTTCGTCGGGAAAATTTTCCTCATAAACAGTAGCTTCCTCATAAGGCAGCTCCAAAATCAATTCCGTAAAAACTAAAGACTTCTTAGATTTAGCTGACAAGAATTCGAAATCGAACTCTTGCAAAATAACAATCCATCGATTATACTTGCCCCCAATCACTCGCCTACTGAGGACAAATTGAAAAGGATTGACAACCACTAAGACGAACGTTTTGAGCAACAAAATGTAATGACGAAGCCATTGGACAACATGGACAACTGCCAAGGCCAATTTCTCGATGGGAGAATAGCGTAGCTCAGGTCCCACTAAGCCCCGACTCAAGTAGTAGATTACATGCTCATTGAGAGCATCATCCTTCTGAACCAGAACCATACCGATGGTTGATTCTGCTGCAGTGAGATACAAAAGGAAATCTCTACCATAATCTGGTGGACTCAATAATGGAGCAGAGGTTGATGCTTTTTTCAAAGCATCAAAAGATCGTTGCATGAAGTCATCCCATAAAAATGGAACTCCTTTCTTAAGCAAACGCATAAATCCTTTAGTAATCTCGGTGTAATTTGCTATAAATCTCCTCAAGAAATTTGCCTTTCCTTGGAGACTTTGAAGTTGACGAATGGAAGACGGGGGAGGCAACTAAATTATTGCCTCAACCTTGAAAGGATCTACTCGAATCCCTTCAGTCGATACAATGAATCCTAACAGCCGACTGGATGTGACCACAAAAACACACTTATTCAGATTCAACCGGATTTTATAAAAATTGCATCTCTTAAAGACTAACCGAAGGTCGCTAGGATGATCAATTCTCTTGTGAGAACGAGCAATTAAGTCATCCAAGTATGTTTCGATAACATGTTTGATGTTGTGGAAAGCATAAGACATGGCCCGCTGAAAAGTAGCTTTAACATTTTTAAGGCCAAAAGGCATCTTCTTGTATGCAAACGTGCCCCAAGTGTTGAAATTTGATAGCGGAGGACAGGTGGTTCCCTAAGGCTTTGATCTTTGGCCTAGGGAAAAGTGTCCAAAAGAATTTAATTTTTCTCCTAAAGTAACTTTATAATTTTTATAAAGTTAAATCTAATTTAAAAGTGATAAAATTACTAAATCTAATTTTAAAGTGACTTTAATAAAGTTAATGTAAAATTAGAAAGGAAAAGTGGCTTTGGAAATAAATGACTAAGTGGGTCTTTATTAAAGTGGGGTGAGTTAAAAAAATAAAAAATGAGATTTAAGTGAGCATTTAATCTCAGCCCTAGATCTCAATCTATTTCAGCCATTGGATTTAGAGGTTACCCAAAAGTCACTTAGGATTAAATTAAAGGAGGAAAAGGAGGCAAAAGGTCATTCGTTCTTTCATGAGCAGATTGAGAGAAGGAGAGCAAGAGAGCAAGGGAGATTTCTGGACAAGGAGGAGAAGGAGACAGCATCTTGGCACACATTCCAAGGCAGCAGTTGAGCAGATTTGTACCGCTGATTCAACACATAGTGAAAAGCTGATTTTGGCATGATTTTCTAGAAATCATATAGCTAGTTTGCACAGAAATCGAGGAGCAGTTTGTTGTTTTTTCTACACGCAAATCGAGGTCCGAACAACGCATTTATTGCAATCTATACAATGCATTTAATGCAGGCCGTACAATAGCATTTAAGGTTGAAAGTGGGCACAAAAATCGAGGAGTCCGTACAACATTTATTGTTGTCCTGTTTGCTGTAATTTCGAGTTCGCTGTGAGGCACAGGAAAAGAGATAAGTTGTAAATTTGCTCGCTGATTTTTTGCTGAATATTTCTCACTGTAAAAAAAAGGCATTTTCAGAAATAAATAAGAGCTCTCGAACTGGTTTTCCCCAAGAGTTGTAGGGGGTTTTTCCAGGGTCACATTGACCAAAAATCACTGTGTTCAAATGTGTTAAATGATTGTTTGTACCTGCTGATTTTTTTATTTCTGCATTTTCCAGCATTCTGTAAAATTTCCAGAATTTGTGTTTTCAGCAAAAATTTATTCTTTCAGTTGTTGAATGTATAGATATAGGAAAGGGCATTTAACTATATGAGAGAAATAAGGTGAAACTGAAAACCGGGGTGGAAAATGAGAAATTTCTACATGGTATCAAAGCTTGAGTGCTAAAGTGCAGTTTGAGACAGCAAGGAGGAAAACTACAGCCTACTAATTTTTCACTCAGAAAATTCCAGCAAGCTGATTTTTCACAAACAACAGTTTTATCTTTACTACAACAGTGCTATTTTTCAGTTTTAGGATAGCAGGATGTCATTGGGATTGAGGGTGGAGGATAGGCTGGATGGGCATACAGATTACAGCGTTTGGAAGGAGAGAATGCAGAGTATCTTTGAGGAGGCAGAAGTCTAGGATATCATGGTGCATACCACACAGAACCCTGTTGTTGTGCCTACTGATGCTACTCAGTTGGCTGAGTATAATAAAAAGAACAACAAGGGTAAGGGACAGTTTCTAAACGGAGTCAAAGACCATTGCATTCCTCATGTGAGAGGAAAGAGCAATGCCCATGAGATGTGGACAGCATTGTCCAATCTCTACCAGAGTACCAATGAGAACCGGAAAATGGTCCTGAAGGAGAAGCTGAACAACATTAAGATGGGTAATGATAGTGCAGCTGGATATCTCACTAAGATTACTAATGTGAGAGATGAGTTGGCAGCAATTGGAGAGGCCATTCCACCCATTGAGTTGGTGAGGATTGTGGTAAATGGCCTCCCCCGTTCATGGATGAACTTTGCTGATGGGGTTTGTGCTCGTGAGACCCTTCCCACATGGGAGAGGTTTTGGGATGATTGCATTCAGACAGAGATCATGAAATGTCAACTTGGGGTAGCCAAGCCAGTTGAGCAGGATGAGGATGTAGCACTGGTGGCAGGAGGCAAGAAAGGCAAAGGGAAGAAGCAGGCTTCCACAAGCAGTGGTGGGGGCAAAGGCAAAGGCAAAGGTAAACAGGTAAACACGCAGAAGGACTATTCCAAGGTGAAGTGTTGGAATTGTCAAAAGATGGGACACTATGCAGTTGTGTGTCCGGAGAAGAAGAAGAAGAAGGGGAAGGACCAGAGTTTGACAGCTTCAGCAGAGATTGAGGACTTTGCAGGTCGTTTTGACCGGGAGTTTGCGTTCACTATGTGTGAGTCCTCTAGTGCAGGATCACCTGCCATACAGGTTCAGAGGGAGCAGGCTTTTTCCTCGATTAGCGGAGCATCTACAGGTATCTGGTATGTAGACAGTGGGGCTTCACGTCATATGACAGGAGTCCGTGAGTACTTCTCAGAGCTTTCAGAGAGTGACACTAATGTAGAGGTAGTACTCGGTGATGACAGAGTTGTTAGAGCAGTCGGGGTGGGGACATTGCATTTCAAAGGGAGTCCAAACCTCCCTTGAAAGTGACAGAGGTTCTTTATGTGCCAGGGATGAGGAAGAACCTCATATCTATCTCAGCTTTGGAGGACAGAGGATATGAGGTACTGTTCAGGGGAGAACAGGTGTTGATGTATCCCAGGGCCGCTCCAGCGGATTCAACTAAAGTGATAGGTGTACGCCATGCAAAGGTGTACAAGTTTGCATTCCAGCCCCTTTTGGCATTGAGTAGTAGTACCGACAGCAGAGCTAGCAGTTCTGCGTTGTGTGAGATTTGGCACCGCGGGATGGGACATATGTATCATGGAGCCTTGAGGACATTGCGGGAGATCACTACAGGTGTGCCAGATTTCAGTACTGATCACTTTGATACTTGCAGAGGTTGTGCTATGGGCAAGTTTGCCAAATCCCCTTTTCCCAGCAGTGACAACAGAGCGACTGGGATACTTGATTTAATTCATTCTGATGTGAGCGGTCGGATGTCTCATGTTTCCTTGAGTGGATATGAGTACTATGTTTTATTCATTGATGATCACTCCAGGAGGACCTGGATTTATTTCTTGAAGACCAAGAGCGAGGTCTTCAAGCGGTTTCAGGAGTTTAGAGCTCTT
>APFE030128318.1:0-16941 GCA_000404065.3 Pinus taeda | reverse complement strand
AACTCCTTTTTAGCCTTTTGGCCTAATTTTCTCTCCTCCTTATCCCAGGGTACCCCCAACGGTAGATCAATGACTCTGCTAATGAGTTGTGGGGTGAGTCTGAGGGTCAACCCTCTGAAGTTGACAGTGGCTAGTGTCTTTGATTTCGGCTTCAAGGACCATAGGAATTCTTCTGTGATTTCATCATCGTGACCTTGAAGTTTGTCACAGAATGTCATCCAGTGTGCACGGGAAAATATGTCCACCACCTCAGGGGTTTCTTGTAGTTTCTTGGAGTCTAAGGGTTCCTTTCTAATGAACCCTCCTAACATGGTGAAAAAGACTCTCTTTTTTCTTACGCTTTGAGCAGAAAGGGAATTCTAGGTGTGTTTCCTTCTCAAAGCATTAAAAACGGTATCTGCAGGCCTCTTCGCATCAATTCCTTTGTTTTGAAACTTGACTGCTCGTGTACAGAAGGATGACTCGGGATATCTCTAAACAGAGTGCAGAGCTATGTTTCTAGCATACACACAATCATATAAAATTCACAGTTTTTCCACCAGTTAGCCTTGACAGTGTCTCAATTTTTCTACAGGAGGTATTTAACTCAGGGTTCATGGAGAAAATCTTGGACACAAACCACGAAGACAATTTCATGCAATGATAAGTAAACTTCTTTTGGATTCACAGACAGACTTGCTTTAATTTGTTTTTCTCTACCCCCAGCATGTCGAATTCCCCACCTTTTGAACTATTTTGCATGGGAATGGTATGTTCGGGCCTACCTCTCTGAGAATTTCCACCCTTGACATGAACAGTCCAAGCTCCTTCGTAATGACGGGTTTCCTGTAGTGCACTTTCCTACAGAAAGATTTCCTTGCTTCCAGAGGATGTTACGATGGTTCTAGACAAGTCTGAGCTGTGGAAGGATGTTGGAACAGACCGAGAAGCTTGGGATGACAACTTGCAGAGGAGGAGGATGCGTACAAGGCTACAAAACAGTTGCAAGTGTGAATGACAACAATTTACCATGAGTTATTCGACCGACCAATTTTGAATTGCTGCGCAATTCATGGCGTGGGGGTGAGCTGTCCTGGCCGATCCGTTGGCTAACATCATAGCCATCATTCCTTGGCATGTTTTTGACTGCCGAATCCTTCCCTCTACATTCACCGCCGCCATTTCTGTCATAATGCCGATTCTCGCCGACTAGACACTTCCCACGTGTCAACTGCCCATCTTTTCGACATAGACAAGCTTATTCGGATCCTACGAGGCCATATGACTGGCTATGGGTGGCCAGTTAAATGGCCACCAACTTGTTCAATCTGCCCATTCTCACAGTCATGCAAATTTTAGAGTATAGTTCATGTAATTTGGCGAATAAGGTTAGGCACTTACCTGTGCGGCCGTGGACGTTTTTTTCAGGCTTCGGGATGAGGAATGTTGGATTTGCTTGCTGTTGCTTCGTGTTCAGGTGCTAGAGCTCCTCTTCCCTTGGCTGATGCTGGATACAAGTCCTCGAGACCCGACTCTCTGGTGGTGAATGCTACATGCACCGGCTTCGTTCGATGTGAGTTGCTGGTGTCTCCATGGTATGTGCTCCAGCTGGATCAGTTGCTACATGATTCCTGTAGGACATCCTGTAGTTGTTTCTCCTCCTGGGGTGCATGATGAAATAAAAAAAGTCACGTTCATGGATGAAGGGTCCTGAGGGTGCCTTGACAAGTAAAGTGTGCAAGCCTCTGCATGCTTTATTTTTCACTTGAAAAAACAAATTTTTATCTGAGAAAACAGGGTTCTGGTATGACGGTGCAGGTATATTCAACTAGATGGTGGCAATGGTTGTGAAAGGAGATGAAACAAGTGGAGGATGGAAGAAAAGAGTGGTTGCATGCCTCCTCAAAAAACTTCAAGCTTCAAATCCCTCTCAAAAATCGATTCTGGCCTACCCAAAGGCTCTACAGAATGTTTCCTGTAGAAATGCAGAACTTCTTGTAGAAAGTCCTCTAGCTTCCTGTAGAAGGTTGAACCATGACCAGATTGTGTCTGAATCCTGAAAAATGAGTGTTTATGGAGGGAGTGTATGTGAGGATGGTTGATAACTTGGTAGGGACCCCTGTCCTTGTGTTGGGAGGCCTCCTTTTTGCAATGTGTTCCTGCATCCTGCAACAATTTCCACGGATTAAACTTGTTTTTTTTCTATGTTTCTGCCTTCTTTTTCTTTTTCTTTTTCCCCTTTTTTCTCTCTCTCTTTTTTTTTTTTAAAGAGACGGCATGGGCACCTCAATGAGTTTTTCACCCCTACTATCTGCCTTGGGCACCTCAGAGAGGTTTTCGCACAAGGGTCTTTTTATTCAAATTCTTTTTTCAGAGAGACAGCAAGGGTGCCTCAATGAGGTTTACACCCCTACCATATGCCTTGGGCGCCTTAGAGAGGTTTTCAGCCAAGGATCTTTTTTATTGTATATTTTTTTTTTGATATGATGATGCTTAGGGTGTGGCCAAAACAGAGGCAGAACCCTTCTGTATTACCAACACTGATTTTTCCACAGTTTCGATGAACTCTTGCCTCGAAAGAGGTTTCTTGTAGACCTTTAGTCGATGCCCATTGACGAGCATGGGGATGGCTTCTTCATCAATGCCTGGATAAGGACAGAACCATTATCATTGCACTTCTCCACTACATATCGTCCTAGCCATCTTGTCCACAGCTTCCCTTTGAAATCCTTATGTCTGGAATCATATAGCAGTGCCCAATCTCCTGGCTGGAATGATTTGTCATTAAGGTGTCGGTCATGCCATATATTCCTCTGAAGTTGAACCACTTCTGAGTGGAGGAGGGCCTGTATTCGGTGTTCATCTAACCCATTCAGCTGCAATAACCTTTCTCATTGAGCATGGCTGAGATCTAGGTCTAGCTGAGCTGGCATCCTCAATGTGTTATATTCGAACTCGATTGACAACAAAGCTCTCTTCCCATAGACCAGCTCATAAGGTGTGAAACTAGTTGTGGTATTCCAAGTGGTGTTCTAGGCCGAAGTGGCCTCAACCAGGTGATCTGCCCAATCCTTTCTGCTGCTACTCACCATCTTAGTCAAAATCCCTTCTAATGCTCTATTAGACTTCCATCTGCCCATTTTCTTGAGGATGATAGGGGGTGGAAGTCCTATGCTTGATCTTGTGATGAGAGAGAAAGTCTTCAATTAATTTAGAGGTGAACTGGCTTCCTTGATCGGTGACAACTCTCTTGGGTAGCCAAATTTGTAGAACATGTTTTCTCTTAAAAACTCAGCCACCTTTTCTTCTGTCACTACTTTGATTGCCTTGGTTTTTTCCCACATTGTCAGATAGTCTGTGCACACAATGATGTAAGACCTTTGCCTCGAAGGAGGGTTGATAGGACCCACAAAATCCATACCCCACTTTCAAAATGGCTCAAGGGTTCACATGGGTTGGAGAGGCATTTCGTTCCCTTGGAGTCGGTTTCCCCATCCTCTTGGGCATCAGTCACATTGGCTGATATATCTTCTGACATCTTGATGAAGAGTGGGCCAATAGTAGCCTGCTTGTAGAATTTTGAAGGCAATCCTCTTGGCTGCAAAATGTCCTCCACAGGGCCCATTGTGATAGGTTAGGAGGATGTCAAAAACTTCCTCCTCCCTAACACAATGCCTTAAGATCTGATCGGGGTGAAGTTTGAATAGGTTGCCCCGATCCAAGTGAATGAGGCACTCTTCCTCACGATTCTGCTCTTCTCCTTTGAGGATAGATGCGAAGGGAACTGTGCTGAGACCAAGTAGTTTGCTATATCAGCAAACCACGGAGAGAGTACTGAGATAGAAAACAGATGTTCATCTAGAATTTGGTCATCCACGGTTCCTTCTTCACTTGCAGGCAAATCCAATCTAGACAAGAAGTCAACAACAACATTTTCTTTACCTGGTTTGTCAAGGATAGTCAAATCAAATTGCTGCAACAAGAGTAACCATCTAATAATATGAGCATTCACATTAGGCTTATTCATTAAATATCTAATTGTAGCATGGTCAGTATGTACAAATGTTTGATAGCCAGTGATGTAGTGTCAGAACTTGTTCAGGGAATGGACCATGGCCAGGAACTCCTTCTCACTTACAGTATAATTCATTTATGCCTTAGATAAGTTTTTGCTGACAAATTATATGGCATATGGAAGTTTTTCCTCAACTTGTCCTAAGGCTACCCCTATGGCTTTGTTTGAGGCATCAGTGTGGATGTGGAAAGGTAGGGCCCAATTTGGGCCTCTCAAAATTGGGGTGGACACTAACTTATCCTTCAACTCATTCAGAGCCCTCTAACAGTCGTCAATTCATTTGAACTCAACATCTTTTCCTAAGAGGCTAGATAATGGCGAGGCTAGCTTACTGAAGTCTTTAATGAATCTTCTATAATATCCCACTAAGCCTAGGAAACTCCGAACATCTCTTACCTTCTGAGGAGGTGGAATCTTTTTGATGATAGCAATTTTATTAGGATCCACCTGTAATCCTTGGCGAGAAATGGTATGACCTAACACAGTCCATTTAGTCATCAGGAATTCACATTTCTTAGGGCTGGGGTCAGGTTCATCTCAATGCACTTGCTTAAAACTTTTCCTAGGTTGGACAAGGCTTCTTAGAAGCTAGACCCGTAAGGAGTAAAGTCATCCATATAGATTTCCACCGAATCATGAACCAGCTCGGCAAATATGCTCAGTACAGCTCTCTGGAAAGTGGCAGGGGCATTGCATAGACCATAGGGAAGGACTCCGTAGGCAAAGGTACCCCATGGACAAGTGAAGGTGGTCTATCTGGGTCCTCGAGGCTGATTTGGATCTGATTATACCCGTTGAACCCATCTAGGAAAGAGAAAAACTTCTTTCCTGCCAGTCCATCCAACACTTGATCTATGAAAGGAAAAGGGAAGTGGTCTTTCTTGGTGGCTTTGATCATTTCTTTGTAGTCCACACAGATTCTCCACTTCCCATTTTTCTTAGGTACCAACGCCAGAGGGGAAACCCATTCGTTCTCTGAGATGGGGTAGATGAATCTTGCATCCAACAATTTTTGCACTTCTTATTTAACAATGTCCTTAAGGGCTGGATTCATCCTCCTCTGAGGTTTCCTGACTGGTTCACAGTCCTATTTAATGTAAATATGATGGGTACAGACTGAGGGATGGATTCCTTTCATTTCCTTGTAGCTCCAGGTAAAAGCCTCCGAATGGCAGGTCAAGAGGCCACATAGCTCTTTTTCCTAAGAGGGAGAGAGAGAGGAGCTGATCTTTAAAGTTTTTTCAGGGTGAAACTCCACATTCTTAACTCTGGGAGTGGTCGGATCAGACACACATAGGTCCACTAAAGCACTGGCTTGGGTATCTTCCACCAACTCTTCCAAGGATAGTGCAAATGGGGGGAGGATTTTGGATTAAGTTCTCAATCAAATCATCCTCGATTTGAGGACCTCCTCTGGTGGCCTCCACTATGCATAATGGTGTAGAGTAGACCTCATCCTCATCTCCTTCTTCCAACTAGAGGGGTAAGTCATGTTCTAGGAGAGGTTGGCCAGGAGGGTATAGGACTAGCTGTTTAGACATAGGCCCATTTTTGATGGTCATGCTTCCTGCTCGACAGCTGATGTAAGCATCCGCAGTAGCTATCCAAGGCCTTCCCAAGATGAGGGTATATCCAGTGAGTTTTGCCTTTGGCTGAAGGACCAAGAAGTCCGCAGGGTACTCCCAGGAGTCAACAGAGACCAAGACATCTTCCACAATTCCTTCAGGAGTCACGGTGGAGCGGTCTTGCCATGCAGTATGTCGAGGTCTTCCTTAGGAACTCTTAAGGTTGAGCTTAAGCATGGTGTCCCTGGTCATCACATTAAATGGGCGGCCCCTAGATCAATCAGGTGTGGGGTATGTGGGTGCATTGATGTGACATCAACTACAGGCTCCCAGGGTCCAAATCTTGGACAGATTACTTGCCCCAACATAAGATCAGGGACAGTTTCCTATGGACATTGATTAGTTGGAGGCATCTCTCTTTCGCTGCTAGTTGCCTTGAAAACACTTTTTCCTTAATTCAATTTTGGTATGTTTACTCGGTTACATCTTTATGGTCTGGAGAAATGGTATTTTCACACACAACTGCTTGAGTTCTCCCAGAAGCTCAGTCTCTTATTGATTGGGTTGTGTGGTTACTGTGAGTCACTCAAGAAAGGGTGGAATGGCTTGGGGTTCACTTTCCTGTTTCTCTTCCTCCTCCTCTAGGGGAGGAGGTTGGTGCTCTGGAAGGACATTCCCAGATCGCAGGTTGATCTCCTATATCTCCACAGCATAGTAGGGCATGTTGTCTCCCCAGTATATACCTGTTGGGCCTATCTGTTGTTGGGGTTCGGGTTTGGTTGAGTAGGGATTTGGGGTTGTCTTATAGGAGTAGGAGGTAATGATTGTGGTTGAGCCGGTGGTGGAGGCAAAATAGCGGGAGGAGTGTTGTACTAGGGCCTCCACCCCAGTTGAGGTGCATTCCACTGAGGTTGTGGCTAGGCATGAGAGTGAAACGAATGAGGAGGAGGTTGAGTATGGTATGGAGATGGATAAAACCATAGAGGAGGTGTGGACCAGGAAGGATGAACACGGTGGCCCCAAGAAGGTATACGAGTGGATTGGTTGGGGTTATAATAAGCTTGGGATGTCCCTTGCATCCCCTGCTGGTAAGGTCTGGGTCCATGTGGCTTCCTTTGGTTGAGGAAGTAGAGAGGCTCAGTAGTCGCCTCAGTCCCTAGGTACATGGCTTTAAATCCAGGCAAGGTAGGGCATTGGTTGGTGGGGTGGTCTTCCTCACAAACAAAACATACCTCTACTGAGTGCAATGGGCACTCATTCTTGGGATGCTTCCTCGTGCATCTAGGACAAAAAATGGCCAAATCCCTCTCAGCTTCCTCTTTCTTTTGCTGAATTCGGAAGGTATCAAATTGCATGGCAATAGTCTATCTCATCTCACTCTTGAGGTCTTCCATTTGGTTAACAAACTCATGCTTAGAGAAGGTGGTACTAGCTGAAAGTGGATTCCCCTACCTATCTTCCAGGCCACCCTAGAATGGTTTCTAAACACGGTTTTTATGTCCTCATAAGGTAGTTGGTAGATGTCCCCTCCAGCCAGCATGTTAAGGGTGTCCAGGAGGTCTTCAGGGACTCCTCGGAGTAGAACTAGCTTCAGAGATTTCGGATCAAGTGTGCACCTGGCCCGTTTATAACTAAGTTGGAACCTTTCCTCATAATATTCTAAAGACTCATCGCTTCCCATAGTCATCCGAAAGATTTCTCCCTTGGTTTCCTTGGACCTACAGTAGTCCCCGTATTTGACATTAAAAGCTTACTGCATCTGCGCCCAAGTGGTCATATTGTTTACAGGTAACCGCATGAACCAACGTAATGTTGCATCCTTGAGGGTAGAGGGAAAGAGCTTCAACTTTTGCTCGTCCTCAGCATAGTCGTAAGTTCGACAAAGGATAGAAAACTCAAACAGGAAGGTATCAGGGTCCTCAGTAGTCAATCCATGGAAGTGAGGTAAAGCAGAGGGACTTATGTTTTTCATTTTCATGTCTCCATTGGTTTCTCAGATGGGAAAGTCACCTTCTATTCTCTCATCTTCTCTTCTACCGTTTCAGTTTTCAGCCATGGCTTTAGATGGAGTGTTCTCTAACTCTTCTTCTATTATAGGATCTTCGTATATCTCAGGAGGCTCACCTATATGTTTTTTTGGCTCACTGTCACCAGAGAAGAGAGAAGGTTGACTCAGTGATATGGTGGGGGTGTTGGGTAAGAATTTTCCGGTTTTATCTCTGTTCCTACGAGGCATGAAATGGAAAGATTTTTGATTGCTTTTGTTTTTTTTCTTCTGGTACCTGCAAAACTAAAATAGATTGAACTCCAACTAACTATCTTTTTGAAATGAAAATGTGGAATTGAAATGAAAGCAGGAAAGGACTAATCTACTCTTGCAGAATTGAAATGCTAAGCTACGCTTGAAAAATTGAAATTGCGGAATTGAAATGCTAAGCTATGCTTGCAGAATTGAAATTGCAGAATTGAAATGCTAATCTATGAAAGAAGGAAATGTCTACTCTACTTTTGCGAAAATGAAATTGCAAAATGGAAATGAAATGAACTACTGAGCAGAAGGTTGTAGGAGAAAATAGAAGAAAAGCAGCAATCACCAATACTCTGATGCTTCCCCAACAACGGCACCAAAAAGATGGTGGGCTCCAGTATTGCAGCAATAATGTTGTAGCTCCTGGGATTCCCTTCTTTACTTTTATCAACCCGGTAGTTCATAACAAACTTGGAAGCGACAGTGTTGTATGCACAAGTACTAGATCTTGTCACAGTTGTCACTTGGTCAGCTGGCACAAGTCCACTAGGAGCTTAAGCCAACTTCTATGAGCTCTTAGAAGAAGCTTTTTAATTGATGAAGGAAAGCTAACTCGAAGGAAGCTAATCTATTTACAAAAAGAGATTGAAAAACTGAAGGAAAGCGCAAACCCTAGCAAACCCTAATTCTACCAGCTAGTCCTACTGATGTAAAGAAGAGAATACAAACTATTGAAAGAGGTGCCATTACTTCTATGAAGGTGAAATACATGTGTCTAGACTACCTCTATCTGAAGAAAACATCTTTTTGTATTTTTGATTAAGTCGTTAGTTTCATCATGCATATGCTTTCACTGTTCTTGACTGTGCAGGGGTGGATCAAGGAGGAGAAATGCTGGGAAGAGGTCAGGAAGGTTCAGAGAGAGTCTAAGGATTCCCTAACACCCTTCCAGAGAGTTTCACAAAGTTTGGCTATCAGGAAACCTCATTTGTGAGCTTCTACAGGAAGTCTGCACGGGTTCTACAAGATGTTCAGGAATTTCTATAGGATGTTCAGAAATTTCTACAGGATGTTTAAAAATTGGATTTTAGAGAATGGGTGAGTGAGGGAAGATGCATGAATGGATGTGGAGGTAGGATAGGGGTCTGAAGTGGTCCAGGGACTGGTGGATGGAGTGGTGAGAAGGTGTAGAAGGCTTAATTGGCTCAAAGAAGGTTGAAACAATGATTGCACAAAAAGGTAGGGTTACGTGGGCAAGAGGACAAATGTGAGACGAGGAATCTAGCTAGGAGATTGAACAGATGGATCTGATGAAGCTTAGGTGGATGGAAGAGTGGTAGAGATGCCATGCACTGTGTACATTCAACTGAATCAACAAAGTCTTGCAAGTAATCAAAGTCCTAATTAATCTAATCTAACTAGCAATAAAGTGAATGAATAGTAGCTTTATTTGAAAGAGAACCATATATATCAACTATGCAATGAAACATTTCAGAGATCTAAACGCATAACCAACTTCTGCAAATGGAAACAATACACTAAGGATTGCATGGTAAAGCAAACTAGTGTTTTTGTTTGGGACAACACGGTTACTTCAATTCCAGCCCCTGATCCAATAAGGAAGAGGTGAAACCGAAAGTGTTGTTGACCCTTTTCTGGAACTTTTTTCCCTGTTATTATCCTACTAATCTATTCTAAACATCTGAAGCGATTCTATTCATAAACAGTGACCTAGTTAATCAACACAATTAAACCTGCCTAACAGAAATACGTTTGCAAATGCATAAAAGGAAAACAATGATGCATAAAGGAAAGATAACAATACATAAAGGATACCCTAGGCTCTCAGGTTGGGCCCAACCCTGAGAACTACGGCTCCTATAGAAAACTCAGAGTTGATATAAAATCGGACTGCTTATCATTATCAAAAAATAGTCATCAGTCAAAAGTTATGCCAAAATGGCTACAAGAGAACAAGCTAAAGCTGACAGCACTGTATTGCAAAAAATGCAATGGTTTCAAAAGTCATTTAAGAAGGTTGAGGCCTTATCATTTATACACCACGAGGGTCCTCGCTGGCCTCCTAAATCTAGGGGACTTGGCTGTCCAAACTGTTAGTAGACAGTTCCTTTTCCAAAATCTGCCTGACTGCCTTCAAGTTCCAGTTTTGGTGGCCTGTGAGCTCGGAGTTTGGGGGTGAAGATCCTGAGGAAGGGCTATTTAGTGTCATAGACAACCCCCTACGAATCCTCATCTCAAGCTTGGCTGTCATCTAGCCCATGATTGCTTGGTTTTGCTCCAACATGTGTCAAAAAACTTGAAATAAGCACGTGTTAGCCACCTAGGAAGAGTGACCACCCTTATTCGTACAAATGACATAAACATACTAAAAAATAATGCATAAGCTATGAAAAATGAGGGATTGAACAAGGACTGAACAAGGATAATTAGGAAAAATGAGCCCAATAAGTTACGCAATTTGGGGCTCATTAGTTATAATATTGTAATGCGGGGAATTTCTACCGTGAAGGAATTTCATGTATACTTAAGCTTTTTAAGGAATATATAGTTTTAGTTCCTGGGGGATATCTTTTATTGCAATTGCACGTTTTCAAAGGGTAAATGAAACTTTTTTTCTTTGAATCTTTGAGACATGCGATATTGTCAGGTTTTCATTAAGGTAAGCCTTATTCAAGTTATTCAAGATTTAATGAGGATTTGTTTATTAAAAAATCAAATTTCTTCTTAACAAAAACCATAAACTAAACATATTCCTATGTTTTTTAAATTTTAAGGGTCCCTATTTATTTATACAATAATATCCTAAGTTATTTATGTAAAATAAATGGGGGGTTGTTTCATAGCACAACAAAACCTTACATGCACCTCATGTTATTACTACATAGATTGTATAGAGAAAATTAATGTTCATAGTTATTAGATGCTTGAGTTCCCATACCTTATATCATAGTCATGCATGATAGAAGATTCAGTTGTCCATCCATCGTATATTAGGAAATTCAATGCCAAAATCAACCAAGCACAAAATCTTGGACATAATGAAACCAAATATTTTACACAGAATCCTATTTATTCAATGTCATTTGTGGCAGGAAAGTTTTTGTGGGTTTAGCAACAGAATGGAAGCAATCAAACTAGTGGGTACTTGTACACTTCAGTAATCAATGGGAAAATAGGTACAAGAGGTCTTATTCATTTATATGTGATACTTTCATCACTTTTTTATATAAACTTATATTTGGGAAGGAATTCCCTATATTGTCTAAGAAAGAAATTACAAATTTGACTTATAAAGGAAACATTTATCTTGAGGAGGATCACACATATACACACATATGTGGGGAAAATAACCCTCCAAATATTCTCCATGTCTATGTCCCAATAGACTAGTGGTAGGGGAGATTTATTATCAAAGTATTATGCAAATTTTCAATGCTACTCTGTCAAAATACAAGAAAAGGTATTTCATCCCTTTTTCTTTCCTGATAGGTTATTACAAGGGCGAGGACACCAAACACATTAAATAGAAAGGGTAAGCCCAACTAGAATAGATATTTTAGAATGGAAGATTTAGAAGACATGACACCAAAAAAGTATTGAAACATGCTGAAAAAATATCGATAACATGGATATATGCTCATGAGAATTTGTAGGATGAGAGATGAGAATGTTTATATAAAATTCCTAATATTAACAAACATTGCTAAATAGAAGTATAATAAAAAACTATGATTCTTTCCTCGTTATCCCTTGAATAAAAAATGAGAATAATTAGTCAAGAAGCTACAAAAGTGAAAGAGGATGATGAAATGCAAGTATAGGTAGCCCACATTAAGGAGGAAATTGGGATAAAGGCTATCCAATAATAATAGGAAAGAGAAAAGTAAGAGAAAGAAGGATAAAACAAAGTGAAGGATGAATTAAGAAATAAGTAAGAGGAAGAGGAAGCTTAAAAGTGTTTTGAAGAGGAGAGATTAAATAAAGAGTCAAAGAAAACGAGGAAAGAACAATATGAGAAGGATTTAAAAGATAAAATTAAATAGATGGCCAGCATAACTAAGAAAATTAAAAGAGAACAAGAAGAGAGGGAAAATAGGAATAACAAGAACAGGGTGAGGTGGAGCTCAAAGCCATTACACTTAAACCCAAACTATTTTTTCCTACGAATTTTATCAACTTAATGGAAGAAGAAAAAATAGTAGAGATTGGGAAACTAGTAATGATTGAGGCCCTAAAAGGAACTAAAACCCATTATCTGAAAAAACATCAAGAAGAGGACATTTTCTAGGGAGGAGCTTCCACCAAAAAATAGACAATCATTGTGGAAGAAACAAAGGAAACACAAAAGGTATCCACAATATAAGCTACTGACACTAAAGGATTGAAAGCATCCTTATGGGCCTAGAGTGGCATTGACACAGTTTGGTGGATCCCAAGAAAAGTGGACATAGTGATGGAAAAGGTACAAACTCCAAATTTTTTGGATAATATCCTTTCATGGGGATACCAATATATTTCATACTGAGTGGATGATGAGGCATATCTTGGGACATTTTCTTATGATAGGAAAAGTATGTATGTGGTTATGCAAACACAAATAAAGCACAAAATATCTATTGATTTTGGAGTCATTTGTACCTAACAAGAAGTTATCTTGGACACCAAGATAGTTCAAAAAACTGACTTATTAGTACTTGGTCTCACCCTTTCCCATGCTTCAATTGAGATGAGCAAGGAAGAATAAATATATCTATACTGATTATGCAAAGAATCCAAATCCATGGAACACCATGTGAAGAAGTAGAAAGGGGAAAGAGGAACAACAAATTTGGTACCCAACCTAATGGGGGAAAACTTGTGGCCTAGCGAAGTGTAATATATATTACTACATAATGTTCTTAAATTTCAATAAGAGACACTACAATTGATACTAGCTCACAAATAAGTTTCGTAGTTGAAGGAAACAAGAGCTATAACACTTAATCAAACATAATTAATCCAATATATACAAAGGGAAAAAGGAGGAAAAGAACATGGGATTATTCACTTAGTTATAAAGAGTATCAACTAGATGATCATTGCTACTCCTTTAGGGATTGAATTAGTAGAAGATCCTATTGAATGAATGAAGGGGTAGTGTTCAACATGCAAAAGGACATGGGAAAAGTTAAAGAAGGCCCAGATGAGGCCCGAATTTTGGTCACAGGGTGAACCCACCGCATCACCTCATTGGGGGTTCGAGTTTCGGTCCCTCATGAAAACATGATACCACAATCCATCGATGACCATCAGATTAGCAAAGGACCTGCCCCATCACCCATCGAGGACCAGGAGTCCTAATCCATTTCAAAACTTTGATTACCCAAATCTTTGTCGATGGTGGATACATGGGACCTACCTCAATGTTATTAACACTAGGTTGTGCCAACCATGAGATATAGATATAAAACATCACTAAGGGAAGGCTTTAATGGTATAGTGGACCCACCCACTGAATTGGGGTCCAATTCCTGTTGAAATGGTTTAACACAATACTCACACTGACCACATGGTGTATAATTCATGGGTGGTTACATAAGTTGTAAACCATCAATATATGGTGATGTTGAAGTGAATAACAAGTTGACAACCCAATAAGGTCTTGGTTATATGGTATGTGGTCTAGGGTCTTTTTTATTTAAGTCTAGTTTTCACATCGATAACCCATCCTATATGTATGTGGTTTTGTATAATATGTCTTCCACCCATTGAAATTTTAGTTAATTTGTGATTTTTCTGGTCCAATTATTCATGTTGATGAATCCATGATTGTTAGACTTCTCACAAGCCTTACATATATATTAACTCTGCATTGAATAATTTGAGAGAGTGACTTTTCTAGCCAAGTTTTGCATGTTGAAAATAAAAAGGAAAAGGGGGCCTATGGCTTCAATCCAACTTTAACCAATTCCACCCCCTATATATGTATGTATGTATACACAAAAACACAAAAAATAGTGGGATTGAGGTCAACAAAACAAAACAAAGGAAGAAGGCATGGCCCATCAAATTTTGACATCTTAATCATACACATATATATATATACACAACTTATGAAAGCTACTAAACTATGGTGGCTACCGTCTTAAAATTTTAAGCTGAAAATGGGGCACCCATTATGAGTTAATTGAAATGTATATGCACTAATAATCCATTAAATAAAGTCTACAAAATTCTATACATTTATGTATGTCTACCTAACGATGAAGGGGTCTAAAAATTATAATTTTTTTCTTCCACTCAGAGTCAAATTACAATGCACGGATAAAATACAATCCATTACATAATCCCAATAGTAATTCATTAATAAAATAGACATTCTGTTTCATTATTAAAATATTCATTAATATATATAGGCTCGAACGAAATTATACATAGACCGCTAATGACTATAAGAAAATATATCAATTATTTATAATGCAATTAGAGAAAGGAAATTAAACATACAATATATTCCCATGAAGGAATTTTGATGAAAACTCAATATTTAGAAATAGTGTTCACACTGGGTTACTTATCTAGTTAACTCATTTTTTACTAATGACTAGAGAAGAAACTCTCACTTTCCTCCCAACCATAAGTAGTTACACTGACCGGTGTCTTGTAACGAACCACCCCCAAGCTCGGTTCGTATTTTGAGAAGTAAATCTCACTTGGGTAACACTATTTGAGCTAGGAGATTGATTTCACTTATAGTTGGTTTATTAGCAGTCTAGAAAGCACTGGTGGTTTCATATCCACATCTAGCACCAATTGCTTCATAGAAAACTATAAGAAACATAGATTCATTTTGTGGGTGGTTTCAGATGTTGGAATATTCACCAATACTGAGAGGGTCGATAAATCTGTATTAGGCTCTTTCTAACAATTTTAATCATATCATGTAAACATTAACAATTAACAATGCCTTTTAACAATGCAGAACATCGCACACAATACACACGATATTCTTATGTGGAAACCCAAAAGGGAGAAAACCATGGAGTGATTTTACTATGTATTTGAAAGATTACATCAATAAGAAGAACCAACTTCCAATATTCTCCAACACCAACAAGAAGGAGGCACCAACCCCTAGATTTTATCAGCTCCAACTGAAAGGATCCAATAATACCTAGCAAGTACTAACCTACCCTAGCACCACCCTACTACCATGAAGACTTAAGATGTTCTCATGAACCAACCTAAAGGAGTCTTTGGTCTCCTTCTTGAACCACCAAACCAACCTTGAGAATAAAATATATATAAATATGATACATCACACTGGTCACCTTTCTCAGTCATTACACTTCATAACTATTACTCTTATCAATATTCAACCACTACAGCCAATAGTATATGTATCACGATTTTCAATACAATTGTTGCATTGTCACAATACTACTTCTTACGCAGTAATTTGTCACCGTTGGTCACCGTCCTTGTTACCCCCGCTGTCACACATTGGAGGACACATTTACGGACCTGTGACCAGTGAAACAACTTGAAAACACTTGCATTGAGGTCTCCTAAGTATGAACTTCAATATCCCTGAAGACACCCTTTGAAGATTAACCTTGGAAAATACCCTTTTTTCATTAGAGCGGGTCCACAGTGTCTAACCCGTGCCAATGGCTCAGTTCCTACAAAGAGGGCGCACCCATAGACGCTCTGTCACAGAACAAAGCCCGTGCCACACAAAATTAGTCATGATTTTTGGCCAACGCACACTGAAGTGTTTTTTCCTCATTACTCATGTAGTTCCCTGAGGAAAAATCCCATGGACACGGTCGAGTGTCACCTTTTTCATCCATGACAACTCAGTCCAAAGGCTATTCTGGGACAATGCCAGATCTTCGGTAGGTGTCCAGATACGATGAATACCTTCTCCCCTTCCAGCTATAAATCATTGTCATCCTGCATTGAACCAGCTAGTTTTTGAAGTGCTTATGATAGTGTCAGAGTGTTGAAGTTTTGAGTAAGCTAAATTGATAGTGAGAGTTGAAAGAGAGGTTATGCTGCCAGATTGTTGAGAGAGGAAGTGACTTTGCAAAGACATGTTGGACTGCTGACCCAGTTGGTGAAGATTTGAAGCGTCAAGCCTTGGGGATTATGGGTACATTATCGTCGCCGTACTCAGGTACGCTCTGTCACAGAACAAAGCCCGCGCCACACAAAATTAGTCATGATTTTTGGCCAACGCACACTGAAGTGTTTTTTCCTCCATTACTCATGTAGTTCCCTGAGGAAAAATCCCATGGATACGGTTGAGTGTCGCTTTTTCATCCATGACAACTCAGTCTAAAGGCTATTCTGAGACAATGCCAAATCTTCGGTAGGTGTCCAGATACGATGAATACCTTCTCCCCTTCCAGCTATAAATCACTGTCATCCTGCATTGAACCAGCTAGTTTTTGAAGTGCTTATGATAGTGTCAGAGTGTTGAAGTTTTGAGTAAGCTAAATTGATAGTGAGAGCTGAAAGAGAGGTTATGCTGCCGGATTGTTGCCATTTCTGGATGGCTGCGACCATACCTGGAGACAATGCTGTGAAATGAGATTTGTGAACTATCATGTTTTTGACCTCTGCGACCATAAAGAATAAAATATGTGCATGTATATACGTTCCAACGGGTCGTTTGTTATGCGCTAGATACATTAGATTACATATGTGTCCAAAAGTCGCATAACATATAAAACACATAGTCACATGTACAAGATCCATCTAGGAATAAAACATAAGCATATAAACATAAAATAAAACACATGGGTCACATGTTATGCAACTGATACATTTGCGTAACACAATTAAAACATCATCACATGTACAAGATCCATCCAAAAATCCATATGTATATATATATATATATGTGTGTGTGTGTGTGTGTGTGTGAGTCAAAGTGTTTGCGCCCCGCGCGTTACAAAAATAATACATGTCAAAGTCTATACAGCCGCTGATAGCATACTCCTCAAAATGTACAAAAATGAAACCTAGATATCTAGGCACGGTTATGCTCATGGTAGCATGTCACTGCC
>APFE030128316.1:800-13177 GCA_000404065.3 Pinus taeda | reverse complement strand
CCTGAACGATACTCTCCTTCATTATATTATTTATTGTTGACTGAATCTGGTGAACCCGAATGTTATGAAGAAGCAATTCAGGTTGAAAGCAGGAAGAAGTGGGAGGTAGCCATGGAAGAAGAGATGGACTCCTTAATGCATAACCAGACTTGGGATTTATTCAGGTTGCCTGCAGGAAAAACTACATTGAAGAATAAATGGGTTTACAGGTTGAAGGAAGAAGATGGAGGAAAACAGAGGTACAAAGCTAGACTTGTGGTGAAGGGGTTTGCACAGAAGAAAGGTATTGATTTGATGAAATATTTTCTCCTGTTGTTAAAATGACTTCAATCAGAACTATTTTAAGTCTTGTAGCAGCTGAAGATTTGCATCTTGAGCAGTTAGATGTAAAGACAACCTTTCTCCATGGGGATTTGGAGGAAGAGATATATATGCAGCAGCCACAAAGATATGAAGTGAAAGGGAAGGAGAAACTTGTGTGCAGGTTGAAGAAGAGCTTGTATGGCTTAAAACAGGCTCCAAGGCAGTGGTATCTAAAATTTGACAAGTTTATGTTTGAACAAGGTTATACTAGATGTCACTCTGATCATTGTGTTTATCTGAAAAAGCAAAATGATGGCAGCTATATTATATGGTTATTGTATGTAGATGACATGCTTGTTGCAGGATCTAACATGCAGGAAATAAATGTGCTCAAAAGAAAATTGGCAAATTCAATTGCAATGAAGGATTTGGGAGCTACAAAACAAATCCTTGGTATGAGAATAACTAGAGACAGGAAAAATCACAAATTAAGATTGTCTCAGAATGAGTACATACAAAAGGTGTTGAAAAGATTTAATATGCAAACCAGTTAGTACACCTTTTGCTAGCCATTTCAAACTTAGTAAGGAAATGTGCCGAAGACCCAAGAAGACATGGATTATATGTCTAAAGTTCCATATGCATCAGTAGTTGGAACCTTAATGTATGCAATGGTCTGCACAAGGCCTGATATTGCACATGCAATGGGAGTTGTAAGCAGGTACATGAACAATCCAGGAAAGGAACATTGGATGGTAGTGAAATGGATTCTCAGATATTTGAAAGGTACCACAAATCAAGCATTAAGCTTTGGTGGTTCAAACATTTCTCTACAGGGATATGTTGATGCAGATATGGCAGGTGACAAAGATAACAGGAGGAGCACTACAGGATATGTATTTACTGTAGGTGGAACAACTGTCAATTGGATTTCAAAGATCCAAAGTGTTGTTGCACTTTCAACAACAAAAGTAGAGTATGTTGCTACTACAGAGGCTAGTAAAGAAATTATTTGGTTACAAAGGTTTATGGGTGAAATGGGTAAGGAGCATGATATGGGCACGTTATACAGTGATAGCCAAAGTGCCATTCATCTTGCAAAGAACTCAGCATTTCATTCTAGGACTAAACACATACAGATCAAGTACCATTCCATATGATCAGTGTTGGAAGATGGAGAGTTGAAGCTGGAAAAGATACACACTAGCCAGAATCCTGCAGATATGTTAACAAAAGTTGTAACCTGGGAGAAACTGAGAATATGCTCAATTTCAATTGGTCTTCAAGGATGACGATTAAGATGAGAAACAACCAAGTCCAAAGAGGAGTCATTGTCCAGCAAATGAAGTAGCGGTGGAGTTGCCACAATCATTCTCCAAGTGGGATATTGTTGTGTGTGGAGCATGATTGTTCAGAGGTATTTGTTTCAGCTGAATGTATATCCTAGGAAGTTTGTACACCCCTCCATGCATGGGGGACTTGTCCCCCTCGTGGGGGTCCAGGGGGGACGATCCCCCTCAGCTGGGGGGTTTCAGGGGAGCCGATTCGCCCCAGCTGGGGGGGGTCCGGGGGCTTGGGGGCAGCGCCCCCGAAGCTAAAAAAACAGATGTAAAATTGCGTTGTAAAAGTATAGTAATTTCTAGTCAATCTGGGTCGTTCATTAGGTGGATGATCTGATGGTAGAACTTATGTTTAGTTTAGGGTTTTTTCCTTAGAAGGCAACCCCTCTTTTTGTATGAGGGAATTGTATTGAGTCTATGTAATATATGTGTATTCTCCGAGTGAGAAGCAGAGAGGTGAGAGTGTGAGAGAAAACAGAGGATATTACAGTGGATCTATTGTAGGTTGTGTCTCTTCATTTTGCTGGATAATAGAAAGGAAGGACTGGCTTTTCGGGGTGGACGTAGCCCAAACTGGGTGAACCACGTATATCTATGTCTCTCTTGTTTTATGCATTTTCTGTGTTTATATTTCTGCAATATTTTATGTGTTCCATTGCTCCGTAATATATAATTTTCTAACAAGTTTGAGCAATAAAAAAGCCCCACTCTTCACCAACAATAGGCATGCATGCTCACTCTAACTGAACCTTGAACATAATTTCTTAAGAAAGACATAATAATCTGTGTGTAAGTGGATAACACTATATGCAAGGCACACTTAACTGTAACTAGATAGATAAGATTAAGTTTGAAATAAACTACATGTATCCACCTTGACTAGTGTGCTCGCTTGGGCATGAGAATTCCTTTACCATAAATAATTTCCAACCAACTATAAACCTGCAAGTATGATGTCATGTAACACCTATTTGATTTTTAACTTATTATACATTTAGATTTTGCACCAATAAATGTAAATTCTAGGTTTCTCATGAGCAATTTTGTTCCCACAAGGAGGTTGGACTTGGTAAAACTTAATATGGATTCTACAATTTTAAGGTGAAAGACAGAAGGTTGTAAGTATCCAGTTGTGTTTATGGGATTCTCAATTTTTCCAAGTTGTGTCAATGGCTAAAGAGGAAACCAAGTATGCAACATTTTAGCAATATTTTGTCCAATAGCCACAAGATGCGTAACGTTATAAACACTCATTCATGCGTGCATTTTGAATCAACTAAGACTTTTATTGTTGAGGCTCCTAACCAAAATGCCTATTGGAAAGGGCACTGTTAGGAGTTTGTATTCACTCTTGATGTGCTTCTATTTCATATTTAATGTATTTTTTCCTTACCATAAAAAATTGTCTATTTTACTACTACAATCCTTTTTTGTGTTCTATTTATTTGATGTATTTTATGTTGACTATCTTAAACTAATGAGATCTACAGTCATCAAATATTATATTGTAACCTTGATTCATAACGAAAATCATAGAAACAAAGACATGAATTAAAAGTTAGCTGACATGGACAAAATGCCACATTGTCATGTATCCTGTGGAAATATACCAGGAGCTTACAATCAGAAACCCTAACCACCAACGACACGCTATATTTACGAAAAAAGGGCATCATAGAAGATGTGTCTAGGTGGAGTTCATGCATTCAAGTTCAGGTGAAGGAAGAGGTCCAATGTAGCTCAACACTCTAAACTGAAGACTCTGAAAACTCACTAGAAGAAAGGACCATTATCAGACGAGTGAAAATCCTATTGGCTTTAATTATTCATGTGAATAGAAAATATTGATTTGTGAGCTACTAAGAATGCAACCTATATTATTTTTTACCCCAAGAAAATTTGTGTCCAATTTTAAAACATCTATGTCTAATTTATAGTGTGAATTTATTATTAGTTGTTTCATTTACTGCACAGTGGTTGTATACTATAACTGTTAGTGCTTGTTGAAGCAGAGTATTTGCATAACACAGAGGGGTAGAAGAAATTTAACTTTTTTTCTTGATTATTTTAAGTTGTTGTTCATTATATTATTTTTTATTTTAATTTTAATTTGTCTTGAAAACCTCTGTTGAATCCGACAAGGGTGAGCTTTGAAAGCAGAGCCATATTGCAACAATTCAGGAGTGATTTAGTCACAATGTTTTTCAAAATTCTTGTTTTTCTTGAGAATTCGAAATCAAACCCAAAGACATGAAAAATAAACCTTGAAAACAACCAAATGACTAGAAATAAATGAAATTCATGCCAAGCAAACATAATAGTTAATGAAATGTATGTGTTTTTATCGGGGCATTTTGAGCATGCTCTAATTTGCAAAGCAGTGGACAAAAGAAGTATCCAAATTTTTACTAAAATATTTAATCATAGGTGTATAAATATTATTAATAGACAGGGAATTGAATAACTAAATTTCATAATGATAACTCTTGAGAAACAATTATCTATCCATCTTCGCACAATGATGTTTCTTATTTGAGAAAATTGGCTACTGTGCAAATTTCCTTCATGAAATCGAAACTCCAGGAAGGCATATGATTCATCAAACAGTTGATCATGCAAGGAAGGAAGTACTAAATTTATGAAATGAGTGGTCATAGAGTAGTTTGTAAAGGAAAACGATCCGATGTAATATCGATTCCCAGAAATGATAAGATCAGTTTCCATTAATCTCAACAAACTATTTTGAAAAAGCAGATAAAAAAGGGCACAAAGGGATGTTTCTCCACAAAATTGGTCAATTGCAAAGGAGGGTCATCAATGATTAAAAAACACTAAGATCAATAGGTGAATACTTCGTTTAGTTTGGGGCATATTGCATTGATTTGGTTCTCCCTGAATATTAAAGATAAAAATCTTTATTTAATACGACATTAGTTAAGATTCATTTTTGAATAGTAGAAAAGAGAAATCATTGCAATTTCATATAGACTAAAAACTCGAATTACATTTTCATTGTGGAGGATTTAGAGAAAGTGTGTACATACTTGTTCGAACTTTAAGGTAACAAGAGCGATGTCTAAGGATGGGCCAAAAGTAAAAGCAATGGAGGAACAAAATCCATGGAAGAAGAAAGAATCCCCCATAGAAGAAATTGTGAACCCTCTTCACACAATCGTCCAACTAGTTGACTCTGAGGGCACCATCAAAAATCATCCACTATATCATGACCATGTAATGACTCTTCTTGCCAAGTGATTCATCATACATGTCATTTCTTTTTCTTTCCATTTGGTGTCAGGGTCAAGTTGAGCTTGTGCTAGTTGGGTTAAGCTTGTGCAGACAAAGAGCTTAATATAATGAAGGCTGTTCAATAAACTTGCACAACTGATATCAATGAGATCGAAACCCCGACATGAAAGAACAGTGATAAAACTAAAAATGGAGTGGGTTAAGCTTGGTTAGACGAAGAGCATAATATAATGAAGCTTGTTCAATGAACTTGCATAACTAATATCATTGACATCAAAACCCTGAAATGAAAGCAATGCTAATAAAAATGAAAATGGTGTGGTTTACATAGTAAGTTTTATGGATAGAATTATTGATTTCTTGATAGTGGGAATCATAGGGTGGGATATGATGATGAAATTGAATGAATATGCTATGGAATTATGTGGTATGACATTTGACTAAGAGAAATAAAGGTATAATAAGATACGATGCATAGTAATTACTCAAATAACCATGTACATATTCAAACCATCAATATCAAACATTTATGTGAATAAAATTATGAAACATTATGGAACAACTCACTTTAGAACTTATAGCCAAATAATTTAAGAGTTAGGATATAGGTCTTAAGTGATCATAATAAAATAACACATATTAGAGATATCATATACACATGCATCTTAGATATCAAGCTAAATGTGGTTGCTAAAGCAACATCTTCCTACACCTAGTGTCCAAGATGGCCAAGGCAAAGTGTCATCAAACCAATTATACATCCATCCATATACCTCAGTTGGAAAATTATTAATGTCACAAGAATCACACGAGTTGAGATGTCCATCAAAATTTAAAACTATCCAACCTGCAATTTGCAATGGGAAATCCTCAAAAGTCTCTTTGAAGAAAGAATGTCCCATTGAGGGGTTCAAGAAGAGGTATGAGGCCCCAACAATTTGAGTTGAAGAAATTTGAGTATTGGTTTGTCAATTTTGGCCCTATGTAGGCAAGGCAACATGGAAGGAGGTGAACCCCATAGAAGTGTTCAAAAGGGAAGACCACAAAAGGTCTTATATAAATATATAAAGCTAAGGACCTCCCTCATAAAAAGAGTTAGACATGTATTGAAAGAAATTAGACAACGACCCATCTACATATTGATAAAAAAAAAATAGAACATTCCTTGAATCCCATAATAAATGGAGCATCTACAAATGACTTGATCCTCTAACTCAATCTCATGTATATGGAAAAGCTAGAGCATGTTATTGAGAAGAGGAACGCCATGATGATTAGTTTCAACTATATGCTAATGTAAGACCACTTTAAACCCACCAAGGGGGATCTGAATGACATCATCTAGTGTTCTTGTGTGTATGAGTTAAAGAATAAGGTCCCCTCTCATTTGCAATAAGTGTTCCCAGTACAAATCCATCTTAGAGTCAAGGCCATGAAAAGATGAAGTCCAAGTACACTGAATTTATTGTCTATAAATAACCTCTTTAAAAAATTGACAGAAACATATAATGATGTCATTTAAATTGGAGGTGTATGTCACTTGAGTTGTGTTACAACTTTATTCGCTCCCCCCAAAAAATGTGCTAGTCTCCTTCGTGATGATGCATCGACCCTAATGGAGAATAATCTCATGATGTAAAAGGAATTTAGACACGATGTAAATTTAATAGTGCCCTACTCACCTCTGGCTCACCACTCATGGAAAATGTGAGGCCATTTCAAGCATTGATGTGGATAATATCATTTTATTTTCTCTTATGTGTAGTATTCTACATTGACACAGTTGAGATTCATAGCAAATAAAATATTTGTATCAAGGGTTAAATCCATGTGAATTAGGGCTGAAGAGGTCGAGACATTATGAGTGATCTATTGATTTCCAACTACTTATGTGGGAGAGCACTACAAGGTCCATGTCAACATGAAGTGTAGATATTGTGAGAAATTATGATTGAGGTTTTGCATATTATCCAGTTGTTCTACATTCGATATACATGGTAATAAGGGCATTACCCACAAACACACACCCTTGAGACCAATACCTAGTTCTCTAAAAACCAAATGGTCCTAATATTCTTAGTTAGAGGTGAAGGATTCTCCTAAGAGGTTAGTTTGTTGGTTGAGGAGTTGCTTTTGGCCTCGGATACTAAGTGGTTAAGGGCTTTAGGAGTTAAGAGTTAAGAGCCAATGGCTTCGGGGCCAGGGGATTTAGGGTCGAAGGGCTTAAGAGTTAGGGGATTTAGGTGTTAGGGGTTTATGGGTTAGGTTTTAAGGTGTTTAGGTGTTAGGGGTTAAGGTTTAAGGGTCATGGGTTAAGAGAATAAATGGTTAGTTCTTAGGGGTTCATGGATTCTAGGTTAGCAGTTAGTGGCTTTAGGTTTAATGGGCCAGGGGGTTGATGGGTTATGAGTTATGAGTGTAGGGGTTAAGGGATTATGGCTTGGGGGTTTAGGGGATAAGGATTTTAGTGGTTATGGGAAAATGTATTTTGGGTTGTGATAGTGGGGCCCCTAATCCCTTTTTCACCACTATCAGGGGTTACCCTTTCAATTTATCATGTTGCCTTACCTCTAGGCTCCCTAGCCCTTGTGAAATTAGGTCCTAAGCGCCCTTCTCATTCACTAATACTAGGATTATATATCTTAGTAAACAATACTTGGACATCCCACTTATACCCATCCATGCTACCCTTCTATCCCCTAATCTTGTTCAATACACCACAAAATACTCCTCCTGCCTTTTTGTTCATATCATTCAACTCATCCTAACATTATGAACCCAAAATTTGGCCCCAACACCCATACAACTACACCCTTGGGCCACCGTGACTAAGGGCTTAAATGTAGTAGGGCTAATGAGTTGTGATAAGGGAGCCCATAATTCCCTTATCACAACTGTTGGGGGTTCCCCTATCAACTATAGTTGCATCATAAAAAAGATAAATTGAGAGAAAAACACAAGTGCTAAGGCATGCTAAGATGTGTCAGTGCCAAGATGTGGTGCCAATGCATGCTAGGGAGTGTTAGGTCCAAGTGTCATGGAAACACAAGGGAGAACTAGTTTCAAATACATGGAAATGAATGAATATGAGTGCGTAATAGGGAGTGTCAACGATGTCCATGTGTGCTAAGAAGGGAGTGATAAGGTATGTTAGGTAGTGCCAAGGCATGCTAGAGTGTTAGGGAAACATGCCAAGATGTGCCAAGTGTCAAGGTGTGCCAATGCTTGATAAGGAGTGATAGTGAATGCTAAGGAAATACAAGGGAGCACTAGGTCAAAATTCATGGAAATGAATGAATAGGAGTGTGTGAGAGGAGTGTTAGCAAGTTCCAAGTGTGCTAAGGAGGGAGTGGCATGGTATGCTAGTATGTGCTAAGGTATGCTAGAGTGCCAGGGAAACATGCATCCAATATGCGTCACATGTTAGGGTGTGCCAATGCATGCTAGGAAGTGTTAGGAAGTGTCAGGGGGATATAAGGGAGCACCAGGTCAAATTAATGCATGGAAATGTATGAATGAGAGTTTGTGATAGGAAGTGTTAGTGAGTTCCAGATGTGCTAAGGTAGGCACAGTAGGTTATGTTAGGCAGTGTTAAGGCATGCTAGAGGCGAGCAAAACAAGTCAATATGTGCCAGGTGCCAGGATGTGCCAATGTATTACAGGGAGTGTTAGGGATTGTTAGGGAAACATAGGGGAGCACTAGTTTAAAATGTATGGAAATGAATAAATAAGAGTATGTGACAGGGAATGTCAGCGTGTTCTAGGTGTGCTAAGGAGGGAGCGACAAGGTATGCTAGGTAGTTCCAAGGAATGCTAAGTGCTAGGGTGGCATGCCAATATGCGTGAGGTGTTGACGCAGCCCAGGCCTCTCCCAGGCCACCCTGCCAGGATCTTTCGATCACCATGCATATAAATCATGCATTTTACCACACACCAGTGTACACTTAAAGATGATTTATAAAAACTATGACCAATTCATAACAATCTCATTAGTTCCATAAACAATCCCAATATTTATTGGCTGGACTCAATTAAGAGTGCGCCTTACCTTTTACCTTCATCTGCTTATCTCAAACAGTGGCCTTTTGGCAAAGTCTTAACAGCGATACCCAATAGGCGGACAAACACACAATATATATATATCTCTACGCTATGTCATATAGCGTTACACATCTCAGCCAAAACCATTGCTATGTCTAAGGGCTACCATGCCTTCAGCCCACTTCCACTTTCCCGTCGGTCGATGCAATGAGCGCAACTCCCACTTTCGAAATGACGCTGTGTGTGTATGGTTTTGCCACAGATTATATGTAATTAATAGTCACGGTTTTGTAAATAAAGTGCAAGCATAATAGGTTTATAGAATCTTTCCACGCCAAGATAGCTTCTTCGTCAATTAAACATACAGCAGGCACATATAAATGACGAATTTTCAAAGTATTCACTTACGCACATCCACAAATTCCACAGTTGGATCTGTGACTATATGGCGCGATTTTGGATCATTTCTCCACGATCTGATGCTAATAATCAGGAGAACCAACGAACTACAAAACCATTTAATATAGTAGTTAATCTGCTCCAGGAGATTCACGAAATCTTTCCTGCTTTTACTTTGTATTAAACTTCTCTCAGTTCGCTACTATTAACAGCGCCAAGATTTTATTAACACAAGAACTCTTTAGCTAAATAAATCACACACAGATCGCACACCCTAATCAATTGTGCAGACATAACACTCGAATTTATGTATACGTTGCCTCGGCGGAGCTTTATCATGACCAAGACTATTACGGATAGACAGCTCCACATCTCCGTTCCCTATACAGTTCGGTCAACACAAATACAACTCGGCGATAGCTCGATACAATTAGATACAGTTTGATGCAGCCTTCTAACACGTGGCCAGTTCCGCTGCGACTCTGATTTAATTAACTATGGCTCCACCTCCGCATGACAGAACTTCTTCATTGGCAAAACGCTGAGACCAAATGGCCGGTAGCAGATAGTCCCAACCAAGCATATAAAAGCATGCGTATCTTTAGTTAATAGTTAATGGTTAACAGTATTTGCGTGTTGGAAAAACCCGATATCTGCCATTTAATCAAAGAATTAACATCTAAACGCCCACCAATTTAAACATATATTCAAGGAAAATCAAATGCGCCCTGTGGAGACTGCGCAAGGGCTAAACTCAGTACATAGATTTTTCTTTAAATAGCATTACCATTATATTTGCGTAATAAAGAGGAATTAAATCTGTTTGTAATGAATTCAGAATGCCGGTCTAAAATCAAAGCAGATACCACCATACGAAGGCACGCGGATTCCATTATGAAAACACATCAGTTGCGCCTTGAATAAGAACCATTCATTTCAGGATTTAACTGAACCTCTATCCATACATAAAACCAGTGAACTCAAGGGACAATCCAGTCAGTACCAATCTCACGCCTTTCTCATTCAATCAATAATATATATATATATGTCTGAAACATTGTTTACATAAAACAAAAGAGACTACTTACAAACTTGTTCTTCCTGGCCAGATATGTAAATCCATGGCCCTTTTACAAACTGTCCGAAGGCTCTCCAAGGAGAATCCTTCCTCCCTTCTCACACTCACTCCTCTCCCCTGAATTCTCAATCTCACTAATCTATATCAATTGAATTGAACCACTTTTGGTTCATATCCCTTCAATTCCTCAATAAACCCCTAAATCTCTCAACATCCCTAAAGGATAGCTTTTTATCCCTAAAACTAAGAAACTAATTCTAACTTAGGCTCATAATTAATTTTTAAATATCCCAAGTCTAATTTCTCTCATGTTTTCCAATTATTTGGAAACATTACAAATCCTCTCAAAATCTCATAAATATTTACATAATATTAATAATCTCTCAAAATCATGAAACCCCTAGATTTAAATAAAATACAAAGTATTTTTCGGAGATGATGCTCCTGCATCAGACTCCCCATGTAAGAAATTTCATGACCACCTGGTCATAAGTCTAGATATCTCCCCCTGGATCCCAAATTTTATTTTGTAACCTTTCTTTGCTTGTCAATTGCTTTACTGCTATTGCTATCTGCTGTTGTCTTCCAGGGTTCCATATTTTATGTTGTAGTGCTCCACTTGCTCTGCTCTTGCAATCTTTCGCTGTCTTTCTCTTGTTGTCTTTCCTTTCCTTTCTTGTTGCTGTTGGTCTCTTCCGGGATTCTTTTGTCATCAATATTCTGATACTTTCAATCTCTCGATCCAATAAATCTCCCGGCTGCTGATTTCCAACTGTCTGTTGAGCTAAAACGGCTTGCTCAGTTTGTACTGTCACTCGTTGACTTCTTGTTTCTATGCTTGTTTCTGTTCTGACTTTCACATCTCTTACCGCCACCCAATCATCCATACCCTCTTGTTTTCTAGAACAGAAAACTTCTTCTTCCTTCATTTGACTTCTCAATTGAGTCAAATGTTCTACAACCATACCTGCATTCACAAAACACTTGTTAGAATAAAAATCGGAAGGCATCATTGCCTTGTCCTCCTTTGCCAGCACTTCAGTATGCTGTTCTGAAGTCTCCTCCACTATCAGCACATCAGTATGCTGATTCTCTTTGCCCAAAGAATTCTCTGAAGAATTCTCAAGACTGTCAACCAGTCTTTCTCCCACATCATCTGCTTCCATGGTATCTTTCTGTACTCATCCACTGTACTGAACTCTTTCTTCTGCCATTTCTCTGTCACACTCCGAATTCTTCAACAAATATTCTAGCAATGCAATTTCTCTGTAGCATTGCTGAAGCGTAACATCACCATCACTTACAGTCCCTGCATTCATACACAACTTGTCAGTTTGAAAACTACAAGTCTCAACGACTTTAATCGTCGGTTCATATACCAGCTCTTCCAGCTGATCATCTTCTTCATTCCCATGAACTTCCTCTTCAAAAAAACTTGTAATCACATCACAACTGTCAGCTAAAAAAACACAAGAGTTCTCATTATCCAGCTGATCTGGATCTGCCCAATAATTCAAGAAATCGTTAATGATCTCCTCCTCTATTTGATCAATAGAAACCTCCTCTTTCAACTCAGCTGCTCTGAGTTGCGTACACTTGAACTGTACATCCATCATCTGCTCGAGCTTCTTCAGCTCTTCCATTAACTGCATGTTTACCTGTCGATCTCTTTTCTGTTGTAGCTTCTGCCACTTCACTTTCTTTCCCTTCAGTGGAAAGATCCATCCTCTATTCTGGTTTTCCTGCTCTTGCAGCCATTCCTCTAGTACCTGTAGTTGCACTTTCATTACTGCAATCTCTCTTTCTCTGACTTCTGCAGTCATCTCATCGCTGTGGCATTCCTCTGAACCTCTTCTTTGATCCTCCATGATCATCTTCTCACTTGCCATGAGTTGCACTAGCCTCTGCAACAAGCTCTCCTGTCTTGCCGCCACTTACCTCACCAAGCTCTCCTCACTCAGTCTTTT
>APFE030128312.1:0-39583 GCA_000404065.3 Pinus taeda | reverse complement strand
ATTTCCCATCAAAGATCTAGGAGGAGTGACACAAATGCACATAATTCCCCTATCTTTACCAAATTTTCATGGTTTAGCAAATGAAGATCCACATACATTTTTGTTTGAGTTTGAAATACTTTGTAGAGGATATGATTATTGTACTAATGGTCAAAGATTGAAAGTGTTTCCTCTTACTCTAAAAGGAGCAGCTCTCCGATGGTTCATGAGCCTAGGTGGGAATTGCATCCAATCATGGGAGGACATGAAGAACATATTCTTGAAGAAGTACCGAGACTATTGCAAAGCCAATGAAGATATTTTCAGTATGATACAAGGGGAAGATAAAAGTTTGGAGGACTATGTAGATCGATTTCAATACAACCTTCAAAAATCAAAATATAAGCATTTGGAAAAAGAGATTTTAAAAACACGCCTTCTTAAAGGAATCAAAGATCAATTTTTAAAACTCTTAAATCTGATAGGAAAAGGTGATGTTTTTCAATTATCATATGATGATGTTTGTGAGTTGTGCATAAGTATTCAAGAGGAATCTCCAAGGCTGGTAAGAATCCTAGAGATGTTTTTTCTTTGTTCTCCAAATCTGCTACAAGAACAGGAGACATAAGAGCTGAAATCAATATGTTATTTGAAAATTTTAAAGTTGATTTTATTAGCTCTCTAAATGAAAAATTGGATGTTTTGCAGGTTCAGAAAAATCAAGAATTTGATGAAGTGTTTTGCCCTTATGACCGAAAGGAGCATCTCATAGATACTCACTCTTCCTTATCTAGGATGGAAGTGGCATATCAAAGAGATGGGAAAGCTGCAACAAGGCCTATAGGTATGGCTCAAAACACTTTTTCTCCATTTTCATACTTGCATAATCCATTATGGAATGCTAATGTGTTAGGGCAGTCATGTCAATTTCAATATAACCACCTATCTTGTTTACAAGTTGGGCATGGTTCATCTTATGATGGCATGACTACTCTCCCTCATCTTGTAGCACAAGCTCACTCTCCATATTCTCCACCAGCTCTTTCACAACACCTTGCTTGCCCATCAAAACCATTCACACAACCCAATCAGCCACATCATCAAAATGCTCCATTCCATACACATTTTCTTGCTCAATTAATTCCACTAATTCTACACCCTCACCATAATAAACCAGTACAACATGCTTACAATGTTGAACTGGCAAATTTACCCACCCTTCCCACCCATTCTATTTCACATGTGTTATTAGAGAAAACCTACAATGAGATTCAGAATGTTTTAAATTCTAAAATTGTAGAAGCTATGGAAGAAAATGAGGTTTCTTGTAGGATGCATCAATAAGTTATTTTAAAAGACCAAGAACTTCATGATATGATGGCTATGGGAAATCAAGAAAGTAAAGGATATATTGAAGATTGGTTTCACTCCATCACTTGTTTGCAACATCACTCTATGCTTCAACAATTTTTGAATTTTTTGAAGGGAAGCTGACTTCTCATACCCTAATTTTTGTCAACATGCATTTTTCGAATTTGGGTATGTGCATACATGAGACCTTATTTCTAACATGGTTCCACTGGAAATACTCTCATACATAAACATAATCAATTCTCAAAGAAGAGTAGGATAGTGGAGAAAATAAAATAAATAAAGAAATAAAACAAACACATTTTTTTATTATTTTTGTAAAACTAGTTGTTTCTTTTGTTACAACACGCTATCGAAATCAACATCGGTGATAAATATTTCAATCTATTTGTGTATATAGATGAATCATAATAGAAATAATAAGTTCTACAAACACTCATTTTCATTTTTATCACCAAAATTGAAAAAATGCTTGAATATCATTTTTTTGGCTTGCGGGCTTGATGAACTTTCTGGAAAAACAGTCGGGACAGTTATGTTTTGAGGGACCAAAAGTGAATATTTTTAAAACTTGTTCCTACCCTAAGTATCCCTTGATGTCTACTTTCTAACTCAATTTGAATCACTCAATTTGGATTTGAAACGAAAAAGTTAGAGCCAAAACATTGACCGGATGTCTAGCGGGCAGCTTAGGAACAGAGTTGGGACAGTCAGTTTTTGGAGCCCTAAATGAATAAATTTTTAAAACCTGTTTCTATGGTAGATTTCCCTATGAATCTAGTTTACAATGCAATTTTAATCACTCATTTTCAATATCGTATGGGGAAGTTATGATCAAAATACTGACTGCCTATCGTAAATCAGCACCCTTAAAACTATGTCTTTCCGGTTGTTCCTTATAGTATTTGACCCATCAATTCTTCCTCTCTTCAAAACCTGTTTTTATTGGAGATAAATAAATGAATTTACTTTCATTTCCAATTTGAATCATTTGAATCCGACATCAAACGAAAAAGTTACGCTTGAAATATCAACTGTTGGTCTAAACCGGGTAATCGACAATGACTCTATTATGCAGGTTGTTCTAACTAAAATTGACATATCATATCATTGAATCTTTAAAACCTGTTTCTAATTAAGATAAACCTTCGAATTAGCTCTCATTTGGCTTTGGAATCACTCAATTTGGACGAAAAAAAAAGAAGTTGTGATTAAAACACTGCTGGTTAGTATGGTCGACCACTGCTCTCCCGCAGGTAACAAATAAACTTTACTTTGTTATTTTCTCCAAGGATTTGTTCTACAGAGTAACTACTTGTTGTTTTTTGCATAATTCTTGGATTAGGGGAGCTCGATCACCTCTCTTTCTCCATGATTGAATGTTTTATTGCAGGTAGATACTCGTTTTTTGCAGGTCTTGGGAAAATAAAGAAGGTCAATTTATGGACGAGTGATTTTTCAAAGAAATTTTATAAAACAAAGGAATTTTATCCAAATCATTACCCAACGGATTCATAATAGAACAAATGAAGAATTGATTTCAATTTCAAGATTCATGTCTTGTCACTGCTGCCAAAGCATTTCTCAAATAGATCATTTTTTTGACATAACATCATAGATGTTGTAACTCAATTTATTTATTTACATACTGCTTTTTTTTGTTTGTTTTCTAATTTCTCTTATATTTTGTGTTTCAGGTGTTGCTTCATTCAAAGTGCAACTCATCCTCAGCATCAATGCAGTTAACAACTAATTCATTCTTTGCGTGTTTTTGTTGTTCCTTTTCGAAATGGAACATCATTCGTGAGATTTTGTTGTTCCTTTTCGAAATGGAACAACATTCGTGTGTTTTTGCTGTTTCTTTTCGAAACGGAACAACATTTGTGTGATTTTGCTGTTCCTTTTCGAAATAGAACAGCATTCGTGTGATTTTGCTGTTCCTTTTCGAAATAGAACAGCGTTTGTGTGATTTTGCTGTTCCTTTTTGAAATGGAACAGCATTTGTGTGTTTTTGTTGTTTCTTTTCGAAATGGAACAGCACTTGCGTGTTTTTGCTGTTCTTTTTCGAAATGGAACAAAATTCGTGTGTTTTTGCTGTTCCTTTTCGAAATGGAACAGCATTTGTGTGATTTTGTTGTTTCTTTTCGAAATAGAACAACATTTGTGTGACTTTGTTGTTCCTTTTCAAAAAGGAACAGCGCTTGCGTGTTTTTGCTGTTCCTTTTCGAAATGGAACAACATTCATGTGATTTTGCTGTTCCTTTTCGAAATGGAACAGCATTTGTGTGATTTTGTTGTTCCTTTTCGAAATAGAACAGCATTCGTGCGATTTTGCTGTTCCTTTTCGAAATGGAACAAGCATTTGTGTGATTTTGTTGTTCCTTTTCGAAATGGAATAGCACTTGCGTGTTTTTGCTGTTCCCTTTCGAAATGGAACAGCATTTGTGTGTTTTTGCTGTTCCCTTTCGAAATGGAACAACATTTGTGTGATTTTGCTGTTCCTTTTCGAAATGGAACAGCACTTGTGTGCTTTGCTGTTCCTTTTCAAAAAGGAACAGCACTTGCATGTTTTTGTTGTTCCTTTGCGAAAAAGGAACAGCACTTGTGTGTTTTTACTGTTCCTTTGCGAAAAGGAACAGCACTTGTGTGTTTTTGCTGATCCTTTGCAAAAATGAACAACATTTGAGTGTCTCTGCTGTTCCTTTCTCAGAAGCAACATCATTTGTGATTGTTCGAACGACATTTGCATTTTCACGTTTTTTGTATGTATTTTTGTTTTTGGTGTGCATTGTCTTTGATGTTCCTTACACGAAACACCGCTTTGTGAGTCTTTTTGCTGTTCATTCAAAAGAGCAACACTTTGGGAATATTTTTGACAGCAACCCTTTCCTTTCTGTTGTGGGATTATTCATAGTCAGCTCAACCACATTCTCCTAATTCTCTTTCATGGCATGAAGTACACTACTTTTATGAGGACAGGAATTATGGATTCTTTTGAAGCAAAGTTAATATTATTCACGTTATGATCTTTAAAAGGACAAATCCTTGATGATAGATTCTTTTTAAAAGGGACACAATTATTTATATATTCCTTTACTGCATTGTTTTCTGCTGTACATGATACTGATTGATCATCTTAATCCCATGTTGGTTCCACCCTGCCTGGTTATAATCTTCTCTGTCTGTAATAAATGAGATTATGGGTATATTTTTTATATTGACATATTCAACTTCTTCCGCCATCCCTGCTCTTAAGGAGTACCGAGCCTCCCTCTTTTTATCATAAAAATGTGAAATAACAACAAAATTTTGTTCGCAGATGGAGGATAGGGGGTCTCATTACGAGCCAGCCTACCATGTCCATAAGGCTGTAACAAAGTGACATTCCCATTATGGCCACCACACCAGGGTTATGATCCATTGGATAGCCAAATTATCCTTGGAACAGAAGGTCCCATCACGAGCCGGCCTGATCACTTTTGCTAGCTCCTAGTGAATGGCAGTGTGGTTATCTAGTTACCACGCCAGCACACTGATCTCTTCTGTAGAACACCACAAACTCTCCATTTATAAATTGACGATCCTGGCTCATATGGGTTAAAAAGAAACCCTGCCGCGGCTATGGACACCTGTTGGCAGCAGAGGCTCTGCTTATGGTATTGAAGTATATTTTTTCGTCAATTATTATTATAATACGCTTTTCTTACTTTCTTTTTATTAGAGAAGTTATTTCCTTAACCTTTTCCCTGTTTGAACCTTTATGCATGAGAAAGTGTTTTATGATCAATCACATCATTTTCAGCTAGAATACCATCAACAAAGCATCTTTTTAGCATATTGTTGTCCTTTTTCATTTTGTATAAACTATCATCAATCCAAAGCGTCCTATCTCTTATTCATAACTATCTTTACACACTTTGCTCTCAATATAAACATAATTTTCACCGTCCTATCATTCATAAGTGTACTCTGCCTCCCTTACTGATATATTGTTCATTCCATTGCCTTGCCGTCTGCACCACCCCTCTCATATGCTTTATGGTTATGGAACCCTTTTTCCAATTGGAGGGGGGAATGTATGCATTATGGGATTGCATGCGATATGATTACTGCACTTTGTCATACCTTGTTGATTTGACCACATATTAGTTTTTCTAATTGACATTTTTGCATGCATTTTATCTGTTGCTATTCAAAGCTAACACTATGGATCCTAGAACATTGTATGCAAAATAGTGCTTTGTTTACAGGAGAACAACAGGTATGGGCAGAATTCTATTTCGTAGCATGACCACCCTATTGCACTTCACAGTAAAGGCTCGCGAACGTGAACAATTTTTCAGACATGATGTGCTTCCCTGGATTCCACCTTTTGCATCACTTTCAGCACCAACTCTGTCTACATCAGCTTCAACAATTGCCAATCCATATATGTCATTCCACATTTTTGGAGGTAAAACTTGAGGTAAAATTGCATAGTTTTCTAATTTATTATAAATTTAGGAGAATCTAATGAAAATCCATTTTGAGCATTATTTACCATCCCTCATTTCTACCACTTCCCATTTTTCAGCAGCATATCATTTCCGAGTATGGGGGAGTGTTCCTTTCATTTATTTCTTTCTTATACCCATGTCATTCATATTCTTTATCATCCATTGCTATTCACTCTCAACACCTCCCTTATTTCATGTTGTTTTACACCAAGCATAGAATTCAACAGCTGGTAGCAACCACCTCTCTTTGTTTTCAAGCATCGCATGAGGACATGCTAAATTTTCAGAGAGGGGGAGGAATTGCTATGCATGATGAATGTTTTCTATTTTCTTTCTTCCTTATTTAAGGCATACAATTTCATTTTTACACAGTGCAGAAATTGTTTTCCCATATTTTTAAAACTATGAACTCAATTCTTGTAATTTTTGGAAAACACATTAATACAAAACCACACAATTTCAAGAAATATTGGTTCATAAAATTTCGGAAATCATGCACTCTCACCTACAGCCATTTTGTTTATATATCATGATCCGTGCATCAAAACGATCTGATTTTTGGATCATAGAGACATTCATGTATTGTAAATTTACTTGCAACATTTCAACAAAATCTGGTTTGTAGTTTTGAGAAAATGCTTAATGAAGTTTGCTGTTATCTATATCATATTTCGCTGCAACTTCATATATATAGTTGAATGTCAATGTAAAAATTGTTATGCCTTCATCAAGATTGCTAAGATTGAATATTTATTAATTAAGGAAGCATTCAGTTATTCTCAAATTTTTTTATTACTTGGTTAACGCATGATTTTTGTCTTTGGGTTGCATGAGGACATGCAATATATTCAGTTTTCGTTGCATGAGGACATGCAACATATTGAGTGTGGGGGTGTGTGGAGTCGTTAATATGCCATGATTATTGTCACTTGTGAACGTTTATTCCACTCATTTCTACCATTCTTCATCATGTTATTTATTATAATTTATTATATAAATCCATTTTATGATGATTTATGCTCTCATGGATGAATATTATTTATTCGCCTTTATTTCTAATAAATTGATTATTATGCATTATTTTACCAATGATAGTTCTAATAAGTTGGTTATAACCTTATTTACCATTTTTAGCCTCCAAAGTAACTTCTAGATTGAAGATTTGATTTTTAAATCAGCCAACTCAGAAATTCGCTGGTTTAAGGAGTGACAGTTTTGCGGTTAAGATTCTGAGCAAATGAAGACGAATTTGGAAAATCCGGAACATGGGTTTTGTCCAGAACGGGCCCAATTATCTTCATAAAGAACAGTTTGCCCAAATTCGGCCTGTACAGGGAGACACGCAGGGTTCTTTGAGCACGATTTTCGGAGATTTGTTGTTGCGGCCGCCCTCCAAATCTTAGCTGCAAAGCCAAATACGCCTTGTTCTTGTTGATCAAATGAGATCAGAGAGGGGGATGATTTGAGTGAGACGTGATGACGGATTTGAGGAATGAGAAATGATTGACAACGATGGTGGATTATTCATGCTGTAACTCTTAAGCTTTTGTTGTTGTAATGATTCCACAATTGGCTAATTAATAAATGAATTGGGAGTTGCTGTTCATTCTTCTCATTCTGAAGTGATCCAGCAGTGTCCGCTGGCGGCTAAGGGCCCAGCCTCTGGTGGAGTAAGCTGCTGCTATTGTGTATCATATCTTTCCAATTGCAGTTGTATGATATCTTTTCATGTGTGGATTGTTTATATAGTTTAGTAATCTGATGTATTTGTTATATGCTGTTCCACGCTCTGTTACGACTAATCCATTAATGGTTTCATTCAACAAGTTTATGTAAGTGACTCTATGTTGCGTAATGAATCTTTTCGGAGTGGATTACATGTTCACTATTTAAACCGATTGTTTCTGTTACAGAGCTTTCATATTAAATATTGCTATTGGATTCATTTTGAACTCTTATTCGTGGGAACCCAAAAGTAATATTATTTCATTTGGAAACGAAAGTCATATTCTTTGGAAACATCAGATTGCTATAATAAATATGTTGTGTATGTATGGTAAATGTTGTTCCATAATTCATTTGTGAATATTGTCTCATACAGTAAAGTTCATTGAAATTACTTTTGAAGATTGTTATTTTATTGCCAAATGTGAGTAAGTTGGTTTTGACTCGCGAGATTTAGTTCTTTTGATCGCTGTTTCATTTACTACTGTTCTATTTCCTTTTACTTTCTGTTGTCCATTTACTTGCATGTATTGTTTTGGTGTGAGAGAAGGTCCAAGGCTGTCATGAACCTCAGCAAATGTTACCATGCTCCCAGATCCATGGTCCATACTCTATTCCATCAATTTCTAGAGGAAAGAGTTATTGCTACTATATCCTCGATTGATGATTGATTGAATGAATGATTTTCGTTTAGAACATCTTCGTTTCTTGCTGTTCCAATTAGATTTTGTTTCAAGCATTTATTTACTTGTGGGTTTTAAGCACTATACTGCAAAACATTGCTCTTAAGTAAATAGCTGCCTCAGACAGAGTACACTCTTGAAATAAAAAGTCGTCCCTGGGTTGACAATTAATGTGAGGTAATTAGGTGTTAAAAAGACCCTTTTTATCGCTCCACAATGGTTACGCTTCATAGTGATCTAATCATCATATTACAGTTGAGTGTTGTGACTTCATGCAATCGATTTTTCCATCGTTCAATCTCCTCGTCTAAATCCGATGTTCAGGAACTATCGTGCTCCCATGAGAGTCTTCCGTCCACTGAGGGATTCACCCGATCCTGGTTTTGCATTGTTATCTAGCAAATGCAATCTAGTTCATCGTCACTGTCCTCGTCGCGCACCGGTTCAGTGTAGTGCGCTCCTTTAGCTGGGTCTAGGGGAACTATTACCCTGAGTCACTTTTTCTTGAATGTCATTTTTCATCTTTTTAAGTTGATGACCCCATTCATGTCCGTGGCCCAGTTTATTCCTAGCAATGCAGGGTATGGATTACTGTCATCAACAATTTCTATTACCTCAAAGTCGATCTGCGTACTTACGCCTTTAATTTCCACTGTCACCCCTTGCAGTTGTCCCATCGATAAGATCTTTTGCTAGTTGGCCATCTGTAGTTGAATAGGAGACCATTGTAGTGCGGGCCTACCCATGCGTTCCCATGTTTACTTAGGCAACACATTCGCATCCGACCCTAAATCCAGAATGACTTGGTCCATCTCGTACTCGTCGATTTGTGCCATCATTCGCATCACCCGCCTAGTGCTCAGAGCATGTTTTCCTAGTTTCTGGACTATGCGCGGCTCCCCTGACCCTGCGCACTTAGTGATCAGCTCTTGTAGTCCTTTAACTGCTCTATTGTCATGTAGCAACTTCATACATGTCTCTAAAAGGGTTGTAAGCATAAAGGGATCCATTCCCAACTCAATTGGATCCTTACTACCTAGAGTAGAGACTTCCGTGAAGCTCTTCTGAGCTTCCTTAGATGTCTCCTTCACCTATTCCATCTCAAAGTCAGGTTTCCTTGTAGGAGCATCACGACCCTTCTCATCTTCTCCAGGTTGTTTCTGTGCATCTCCCCCTATAGTTGCATTGCTCCTTAGTACCATGTTTACGCTGGGGTCCTCTTTGCACGGTTCCGACCTCATCATTTGGACATTTTGAGTTGGAGTAGACTACAATACCCTCTTTTCGCGCATCTGGGCAATTAGCATCGGATAGTCTACCATTTCATGGTCAAACTGCTCACAGTATGGACAAGATATTCTCGTAGGGTTAGTACAGTCACGAGCGTAGTGCCCTGGCCTGCTGTAATTATAAAAGATCAGTTGTCCGCGCCCTCGCCCAGGCCCCATTCCTCTTCCTCGTTTGTATCCTTGGAATCCCCGTGTGGCCCTGCGGCTGGGTCAAAGCCCCGCGCCTTAATCTGCATTTGATCGATTGGGGTCCTCTCCATCATTAGCTCGTAGCTTCAACAAGTTCGCTTGTCGTGACCCACTGAACTACAGAAGTTGCAATACAACTGCTGCGGAGTTTGGGTATATTTCTGAAACAAATGGCAGTAGTCTGTTGCGTGCTTTCCTCCCTCTTGACAAATCGTGCACCAGAGGGCAGGCACCACACTTGGCCCTGCTTGTACCTCCAACGTTAATGGCATCGGCCCCGCTCTCACCAAATAGTTCGCAAATACGGGGCATTGGTCCTTATTATGAACTTTTCCTTTGCATTTGATGCATCCTACTTATGTACACGCCTCTGGTCAGGGCACCCTTTCTTGCTTCAAACTTTGCATTTCTAAGCACAGGTTTTGTAGTTACGCGTGGATTTGTTGAACTCCCAACGCCGGATCTTGTATTGGAGTTTCATGCAACCTCATCACTGTCTCCAATGGTTCAGCATGGGTTGAGATCTTTGCTATGATAGCGTCGTCCTCAGATGTGGTGTCAAAGATGCCACAAACCATGCACAGTGTTGCACATCTGTCAGCGTCATGTTAGCCTCACGGATTGTACTTTTCAATCTCTAATCTAGATCCCACGAGATTTCACCAGGCATCATCGCGATCTCCTTGAACCCGATGATCGACTGCGTTTCCGATTTTGGTTGGCTAAATTCTTTGTTCAACGCATCCTGAATCGCCGCTATTCCCTCAAGTGATCATGCAACGTACTTACCAGAGTAGCCTTTTTGATATTATCATCCGCCATGCCTTGGGCTTCCCATATAGCCTTTACCACATCAATGTGTGATCACGCAGCGCACTTACCAGAGTAGCCTTTTTGATATTATCATCCATCATTCCTTGGGCTTCCCATACAACCTTTACCACGAACCAACACTGATCTAGTTCCTCATTTCCTACACCTTTAAAAACCGACAACTTGATCGCACTCACCATTCTGACCCTTGGTGGTGGCAGAGGTGGGGTAGGCGAAGATGGGCTCGTTGTAGGTGAAGTGGGGGATGGTGTGGATGGTGGTGGTACCAGTGGAATGCATTGCTTTATCAATCGAACTACGCTTCTCGGAGAGAACCTGTGATCTCCTCCTCACTTTCTCGCAAAATAGAAATCAGAGGACTGTTCTCTAATCCTTCGGTCCCTCAGTACCCTCTTCCGCTTCGCGTTACCCTAGACATCAATGGATGCACATAAACCGTTTCTCACATAACAACATTTTAATCCAGGTATTCAACGATTTGATGTACTTACACTGTGGTCCTTGGAGAAAGTGCCTTTCTGCTTCGCTATAACTCACAGTTGTGTTAATTGTGAATTTGGTGATAAACCTGCCTATTATTCGATCCAACCAGTGATCTATTGCCTGTGCGATTTTATCTTCATATGCTTCCAGCCTATGTACCAACTCTGGAGTCCACACGATGGGCTGATCCAGTGGGCACCTTCCCTGACTGTCAGCTAGCCTCGCGATCCACTCATACAACTCTGTCGAGAAGGACGCAAAGAAGATCTTGTAAGGACCAACATCCATACTATACATATTTTTTTAAATACAACCAAAAGAGAAACACATTGGGACTTCAAATTTATTCTACACTGTTTAACACATTCATGAAATTCATTTTAGGAAACACATCATAACATTTACATACATTTAACTAAGACTATAAAGCAATCATACAAGATAATATTGCAACACATATGTACCGTTCACCAGAAGACAACACTCCTCTTGCTTTGTTGTTACTGGTATCCCCTTGTTGTCGGTCACCTCTGAGAGTGAATGACAACGTACTTGATCCGAATGCGATGACCCACTGGTTAACCTCCCAGCCTACTCCTTGGGTACTCTTCTTCCCCGCGGACCCCCGAGCTGCAATGGGGTTGTACAATGGAGGAATGCAATAGCTGGTAGAGGAGAGCACTCCTTGACTCAAGAGTCCCCTCTCTAAAATCCTCTACCTCGCTAAACTCACTATTGTTTCATAATCACTACTCTGACAGTCTCATCCATCAAACAATAGGTCCCCCCCCCAAAAAAAAGGCCCTTTCAGCCATGGCTTGCCCCTTCTTTTATAGGAGTCCTCATAGGTGACACTTGGCATGCAATGCATAATTAATTATTTTTATAATTCATAGTTTGATTATTCACCCACCCATGTGTCACTCTCTCATTAAGAGTCTCCAAAATTATTTACTTAGTTTAATTTAAAACTAATCTTTTTCTCACCTCAACAAGATTCCTACTTCTTCTCCTAGTTGCCTCTTGATCCCCTTTTTTATTCCTTAATTTGTTTTCATTACTCAAGTCAATTAATGAGTCAAGATTTGATCCACTATTTACTCCCTAATTTAACTCAAGTTATCTTTTAGATGGATATTCTTATGTTGGTTGTTGCCACATGGAGGTTCTCTATATTTCTCTAAAATTTAATTTATTAATCTTATTTTAATTCACCATCCTCTTTCTCTTAATTAGGTTAAACTAGTTATAGGATTAATCTTATCCTTACATTTATGTCCCTCTTTCCCCTTTTTACCTAATTAAACTACATAATCTACCTAATATTTTCCAACATGGGGAGGGTAGAGTTTTTAAGATAAAATATTTTATTTCTTCCCATAATCCTCTTAACCCAAGTTTTATTCTTGATTTAATTACCTCGGTTTCTAACATCATTTACCCTTGATGTAAATTTACCTAGTTTTTATTTCTTGTCTATATTTATTAATTTATTTATTTTTAATGATTCCAAGGGTGCCAAATTTGGTTGTGCCCTTCAAGAACTTCCCTTGAAGTTCCAAGGGTGTCATGCCTAATAGTTTATTTGTGATGCCAAGGGTGCCAAGTTGATCGTGCCCTTCAAGAATTTCCCTTGAAGTTCCAAAGGTGCCACACCACTTTCCCTTAAAGAATTCAGTGACTACAAGGGGAAAGTATAGGTGCAACGTCATAGACCACTATCATCTCTTATGTTGCCTGTTATAGTGAGACTAATGGTGTCAGGGATCAAGGAATCCACCTTGATGCATGCCCCCCAGTACAATCCTCATGAGCGACCCAACTTTGGGACCTGCCCTCATGGCATCATGATCTTCAAGGTGAAGGTGTTTCAACCTTTCCAGCCCAAGTCATAGTGAGAGTGCTAGTGGGTGAGATCAGGGACATTTCCCCACCCCTCCCATGTAGTTCCATCCACTTGTACAACCCCATCACCCATATGTGAGTCATTCGGCCAAGAAACTAATTTGTGCCTGCAACCACTAACATATCATCAGAATATAGATAAACATATATAGCAGGTTTCAAAAGTGACTTAGAATTTGGAAGATCAATTAATATAAATTTTCATCAAACCAGGTGTCGTCAACTTGTCATGTGTGAGTGCCTCTGGTGGTCTCTTGCCATACTCAATAATCATCAATAACAAGGTTTCTTAGTGTTGCCATTGTCATAATAACATCATCGCCATCACCTAGTCATTCGCATCATTGTTCATTGTGAACCAGAACTAATGCAAGTAGGTAACATAGGGGACACATCCATCATGCCTATCATCATCATAACATCAATGAAAACATACCTATCCATAAAAGCTATCATCATCATGATATCAATAGAGAGCATACGTATCCTTTAGTGCTATCATCGTCATAAATCCAATAGAGAACAAAAATAACCATTTATACCACAATTTTCATAATATTAATAAAGAACGTGCATAGCCATTAATGTTACAATAATCATAATACCAATAGAGAACATACCTAACCCTTAATACTATCATCATCATAATGTCAATGGAGAACATACATAAACATCACAACCACTAATAACACAATCACTAATAATACAATTATGTGTTCGGATCCTCAACCTGACGTCCTCAAAGAATAAAGTATCTAAGATAATGTCATAATAGAGTTAGGAAACTAGAGGGGGCATTACATACACCCCCTCTTAACAATGGACTTCGTCCCAAAGTCCTTAGAACATAAAGGAAAAGCAACGAAACATATCCTAGGGACCCTTCCTGAACTGTTGCTAACCTTATGGTGGGTAGGTTATAATTTTCTCAAGGTATCTATACCACGAATTCCGTTATAAACTAAAGGGCTATATCTAGGGAACATTGCAGCCCAATTTTTGTTGGTTTTTTTTTTTTTTTGGATTCTATAGACCATGCCTCCAGCGAATAGTTTTTTTTTTTTTTTTTGGCTTCCCAAATGCTTGATCTAAATGATGTTCTTTGTCTGGGTTTCTTCCTTTTTTTGTGTGTTTTATTTCATGCAAAGCTAAGTGAACCATCTCTTGTAAATTTTCTTTTGCAAAAATTTCACTAGCAAGCCCTTTCCATAGTCTTTAACTAAATCTTTACTGTGTTTCACAAAATTTTCACCAACAGGTTTATTTCCATGGACTTTAACTAAGTCTCTAACACATTTTTCAAAACTTTCATTATTTTCATGGTCTTTAACCAAAACTTTGCTGCATTTCTTAATATCTTCGATAATATTCTCATTTCCAAGGTCTGACACTAAATCTTTACTGCATTTCTTGAAATATGGATTGATAGTTCCATTTGCAATTCTTCATTCATATTTTGACTGAATTTCTGAATTTTATTTTTTTGTTTACCAAACATGTGATTCAGACAACTCTGTTTTTTTTTTCTAGAAATTTCCTCCAAGGGGACAGCGGAGGATCTTTTCCGCAGTTCAAGAAGTCTAGTAATGTTTTAAGCGAAGGGCAATTAAATGCTAAAGATTTCAATTAAAAAAAAAAAATTTGAAATCTCATATTTCACTTGAATTTTGTTTTTTTTAATAAATAATTTAAAATCTTGTTGAAATCATATATTTGAGTTTTGGGTTGTGATATATTTTTATATATTTCAATGTTGTAAAAGATTTAATCTAAATATACAGTGAAACAATATTCAAAAAAATCACAATTGTTAGGCACAATTTAACTAACAATTGTTTGACAAAATATGTTTATTATATGGTGAAAGTGAATCACTTCAGTTAACTGGTGATAAATTTCTGATTGGGAAATATCAAAGGACGACCAAAAACCTAGTTATGTATTTAGCGTTGGAACAAGCGAACTATCCTGGGCTAGGCTGCTAGCAAGAAACACACGACATTTCTCTTTCTTTTGCCAATGCAAAATATTGGATAGCAGTAAAACATGTGAGACAGTTTGGCAAAGAAAAATACTTGGAGATTTGATGCTTGAACAAACAAAGCCAACAATTCCTTTGGGACAATCAGGTTGTTCTAAACCTAGCAAAAATAAATGTTGTCATAAGCACACAAAACACATTGATGTACATTGTTGTTTTATCAGAAAACTTGTAGAAGATAATGAAGTTGTAACTTCAACAATGTACCACACACACATTTACCAAGCCACTGGGTCCATATAAGTTTGTTAAATTTAGAGACAAGCTTGGTGTATTTTCCAAAGTGGCCATTAGTGTAATTAATGTTTATGGTCATTCTTTAGTGAATAGGAGTTTATTTACATATATAAAAGTACATTAAAGTATTTAACATAATAAAAAAAAATTATGGAAAGATGTTATCTAACTTCTTTCCATGTTCACTTTTAAAAATGTAAGAAGACCTATTTTGATCCTAAATGAACAAATATTTGGTAGTTCTCTCTTCCAACTGTACGGTTCCCTCTCTACTCTTCTAGTTTATTTATTTTTTTATTCAATCTCTATAGGAGCAGAAAACTTTCTAATGAAAATTTATACTCTCAGGTTCAAATGGTGATCAGGACAAAGTTCAAACAAAATAAATAGTGACAAGAAGGGTTCAAGGAGAGAGCACTTGCCCTTCTGGATGGGCATATATTCCACACGCAAAGGCATGAATTCAGAAAAGACATAGTAGGAGGACGAAGAATTCAAGCAGAAAAATACAGTTGCTTCAAAATCCGTGTAGGCAATGCATTCAGGTGTCAATCCCCCACTATCCATTGAAGAAGAGTAGCCTCTCATTCAGGATGAGAAGATTGCACCTAGAAAATGAAGACTTCATAAAAGTTTCAGCTGTCACCAAAGAAGAACTAGAGGTGTGTGGCCATTTTTGTTAAAACTTTACATAGCTAACCTTCCCAAATGACATGTATCACTCAATATAATGTGCATGAAGACTTTGGTTCAATTTTGAATAATATCTAGAGTTAGGGAAAATCTAAAACTAGTAAGCTCCTTGCTTTTGGAAGTACTTTTCTAGACTTTTTAAGTAATCGTCTTTCTCAGGCAAGATACCATTTTATAGGTATTAAATTTTATTTTTTTCAAATAAAAAAATGTTGCCAACTTACACTCACTGATTATCGATCTACGTGCTGATTGTCAACAGAAACATGCACGTGTTGGAATAGACATTTCTCAAATATGATATAAACACTCAATATCACATTTACTGAGAATAAATATACTTTACCAAACAAGAACTGAATATAAGTATAAGCAAGTACTATTTGCAAGCAAGAAAACTAGATCACCTCAACTGCATTCTTGAGTATAAAATCATCTTCTATGGTCCAACACTTGAATAAATCCTTCATTTCCTCGATTTCCCCTGCAAACAATGTTGAATGCATGTTGCTTTTCCCCGTTGGTTTTCAGATTAAGGTGTATTACTTATAACCATAGAAGCATTACAAAGTATTATGAATTTGGACTCTGAACTTTTATATTTTATAGCTTGTTTTTTTCAAATCAATATGTTTGTTTCCATGTGCATGTGGATGCCTTATTTTAGAAAACCTCTTGTTTAGTGAGGCAGTAAGCAACTGATTTTTATTTTTTATTTTTTATTTTTTTTATTTCAATTCTACTACATAGCTGCTAACATAAAGTCCAATATAAGAAATAAGAAGAGTGATTGTCCCAAATAGTAGGTTGTCTAGGTTGTCATCTTTATTAAAGATACAGTTATCGATATTCAACAGAAGGTAGTCACTTAAGATTTACTTACATTTTGTAGAGAGTGCTTATTTAAGCTGCTTGGTAAACATTTCAATTACTATCACACAGGAAATAACTAGGATAGATATTTTTTTCTTAATTCAGGATTCTAGTGTACTCCTATTACTAAGTTGTACAATTCTAGTGGAATTCTGCATGAATCTCGCTGTCAATCATCAACATGAATTTTATTTTATTTATTTATTTATTTTTTTCCTTTAAACAAAAATTCATTGCGCAGAGTTAAAAATTAAATATATATGTGAAGAAAATAACCTCTGAGAAATACCTGTATGTGGAAACCAATATTGATTGAAGTAGAACCTGAATTTCCTAATCGATTCGACTAAATGTTTGAAATATCATTTAGGCACATTTCAAAAGCTCATTAGTTAAGAATTATGAAAGACAGCTAAAACATCATTAATCAATTTAACTTTATGGGATTGTTGCTCAAGCTTTAAGCAGTAGTAAAAGTTCATGATGGACAGGGGCCTCCCATAGTCTCACTTCTGCAATTCTACAGAAACTCCAAATTCACTCACCAGATAAAGTCATTGGATGGACTTATGCAGATCCTTCTTGGGCCCACATAGCTGCACTTGCTCCTGTAGTAAGGGCTTGTGCAAGAGCAGGTGATAAAGTGGCACATAATATTTTTGTCATTACTGTTCAAGAGCTTGCTGCCAGCATAAAAGATGTTGTCCAAGGACTGGGTTTGAGTGGGAAAAATGGATTGGAGTCTTTTCCACTTGTTATGGTTGGTGGTGTCCTTGAGACCAATGAGGGATGGAACATAGTTGAAGAAGTAATTAGCTATATTTCCAAAGACTTTCCAGGTGTGCTTCCAATTCGGCTAAAGCTGGAACCAGCAATAGGTGATGCAATGTTAGCATGGAACTTGTATATGAAGGCCTCCTCAGAGGAAAGTATCAAAGATAGGTGATAGGAGAAAAATATATTTTATTATTAGCTTTCTTGTCCAGGCTAGCATTAAGTAATAATTGATACAAGAAAGTATTTAGAATGCATATATGTGAAGTTTTGTTGCTTCCATCGACTAGGTGAAATATCACTTTTTGGCCATATGTAGTAATGAGTTGGTTTTGGCCTTTCCCCAACCTCTCGAAATCTCTCTTATCTCCCTTTGATGGTTGAAAATATATACAGTTGGACTAACAGTATTAATGGCCTCTGATATTACTAGTACACCATTATTTATTTATTTATTTATTTTTATTTTTTTGAGTGAGGATTCTGGCAAATCATCTCTATGATTCTGTGAATGGCCAAACCTATCACTGGTGTCGTAAGAAGACTGTGGAGGACCAGGTTCAGTGTAGTCGCTACCCCATCAGGTTCTGCGGTTTGTGCTTGAAGAACAAGCATGGAGAGGACATATTAATTGAAATGCATGAGGGGAATGCCTGGGCCTGTCCCAAATGCAGAAATGGTTGCGGTCCTGGCTGCAATCAATGCTGAAACATACCTATCCATCAAAGTTATTGTCATCATGATATCAACAGAGAGCATACATATCCTTTAGTGCTATCATCATCATAAATCCAATAAAGAACAAAAATAACCATTTATACCACAATTGTCATAATATTAATAGAGAATGTGCATAACCATTAATGTTACAATCATCATAATACCAATAGAGAACATATCTAACCCTTAATACTATCATCATCATAATGTCAATGGAGAACATACATAAACATCACAACCACTAATACCACAATCACTAATAATAGTCATGTGTCCGGATCCTCAACCTGAGTTCCTCAAAGAATAAAGTATCTAAGATAATGTCATATTAGGGTCAGAAAATTAGAGTGGGCATTACATATCTCGTGGATCTATGTATATATGTAGCGGTCTAGCCACCTTTCCTTATATATCTGCGGGTTTTTGTTTTCTTGTACCACAATTCGTGAAGCTTCTGATCCAACCAATCTTCAAGTTCTTTTTTCGTAGGGTTCTAGTGTTCCGACATCAAACATCCCTTAGGCAGATCCCGGTCCTCGCAATGGAACCATTTGTTAGCTTATTAGACCTTGACCCAGGTTCGGAAGAGTTTTTAGCCAAACAAATCCCACACTACCGGCCCTTTCGGCAACAATCCGCGAAGCGCAGACTGAAGTCTCACCCAAGGTAGTATGGGAGGGTGCTGGAACTAGGTTTCCACACCCTTGGGTACTCTTGATGTGGTCTGGGGGGGTCGTGAACCGTTCTGCAGCCTTGCGCCACTCTGTACTACTATCGGGCTTTCGCATAGATCCGCACAGGTGCACTTTCTTATTAATGAAATTGTTATAGATCCAATCTTCTTGGTACAATCTTTAAGCAAACATTTAACAATAAAACCCAGTGTGCGCAATCATAATTCCTTAAAGACATAAACTCATATAACAGATGCATAAACCATAATACAATAGATCCGTGATATTTTGGAATCAACTTATCTTTATTAATATCTTCTGCCAATACAACTAGATCCACCATGCGCACTCAACTGTAGGGGTCCACGCACACAGCTGCGGACTCTACCAGGGCTCTGCGCACACAGCTGCAGACTCTACCAGGGCTCTGCGCACACAGCTGTAGAGCCTCTATCTATCTACCAACACCCTTGACTCAGACTTATAGACGCTAAGAGAATATTATCTTCATAAACCCATTACATTCAAGATCCAAAACTAAAAACTGACTTCTAACTATAGAGCCTTGCTCTATTTATACATTTCCATGGTCCACGGACCATGGGCAGGCCGACTCATTTTCTATTTTCCTACATTATTTTTGGGCGGACAACCCTTTGACTTGACTCATTACACTTCGCGCACCTCACAGGGCTTTTACCATACTTTTATCCCAAAATTGTGGGCTTTGAGCCCTAAAACCATTATGCGAGGCCTCTGCTACCCAACACTAGCCCTAGATTTTGAATGAAGGAAAGGAAATTGCAATCGAGCTAACCAATCTTCAGGTTGTGACTGATTTTGAATTGAAATCTTTGGACTTAAAGATAAGGGGGGTTTAAAAGCTAAGGGCAGTTTAATTAGTTTAGTTGGAGTTCTATTTCTATTTTTTCTCACCCATCGTAGATTAGAATGATTTCATATTGGCATCAACTTTCTTTTCTTTTTGTTGATGAAACTTTATATAGCGAGAAAAAGTTAATTTCAATGTGAATCATTTTTTTTTTTCCCTTTTTGTTTTGAATTATTTTTTTGTTGAACCTTTATATCTCAAGAAAAAACTAATTTCACATGTGAATCACTTTTTTCCCCTTTTGGTTTTGAATAAAAATACTTACAACAACTCTTTTAAAAGAGGGTGAAACAATGAGGCACAAATGAACCCATATCTAACCCTATATTAGCAAATAAATTTTCCCAATTTTAAGATAATTTTTCATAAATTTGGTTTTTGAGTCTACCATGTTAAAGTTGGTTTTTGAGTCTTCACACATGCTAGAAGCAACACCATACTTGGACCTGCTCATATGGCCTTTCATTTGAGAAATAAACAACATCCAAGTGGTTATATTGTAGCTATTGTTGAGTTGAGAACATATTTTACAAGTATCCATCAATTTTGCAATCTCAGTCGATTATTTGGACCAACAAGTAGCATAAATCTTCTTCAAAGAAATCTTCAAACTCCATGCACTACCTTAACAATGGGAACAATAGGTTTATGGGGGCATTCTAGCAAGAGCTCTTCAGGCTAGTGGGAACAAAATTAACCCCCAACACTATTTATCACCGACAAAGAGATAGTCAGACAAAAAGCGTGAATAAGTGGATTGAAGGATACTTACATAATTATTTGACGGGTCAACAAAAAACGTGGATCAAATGGTGGTACCTTGGGGAGCATTGCTACAATACCACTTATCATTTATCCATTGGGATGATGCCTTTCAGAGCACTATGTGGGTATGATCCACCATTCTTTATCGACCGGATTTTTGGAGACAACAAGGCACCCATTGCTAAAGACTAGATACATGAATGTCAATACATTATTAGGTTACTCAAGGAAAACATGCATACTGCTCAAAATCGGAAAAGTAAGTACGCAAACTAGCATCAGACATAACATAGTTAAGTATGCGGACTAGCATCAAACAGAAAACAATTTTGAGGAAGGAGACTCCGTTTTCTTGAGATAGCATCCCTATAGACAATCTACACATAAGAAAAACAATGTAGAAAAATTGAAGCCAAGATTTTAAGGACCTTACAAAGTTCTCTGAAGGATTGGCAAAGTGGCGTGTGAATTAGAATTACCGAGCAACAAAAGAATCCATAACGTCTTCCATGTGTCATGTCTTAAAAAGGTTGTTGGACAACAGGTCACCACCTCTATCAAATTGCCACCATTAGTCGAAGAGGGACAACTAGAATTGATTCCAGAGACAATCATGGCCATACAAAAAAAATAATTTAAGAGGACAAGTAATTCCATAATATCTTATTAGTTAGTGTAATGTCCCTTAATAATAAATAATAAATAATATTAAATATTAAATATTAAATAATAAACAAGAAATAAAATAATAAATAATAATAAATTAATTACATGCTTTAAATAAATATAAATAAAAGAAATAAAACAAGTAAGCAGTAAAAATCAGTAAAGCTATCAAAAAGTAAAAACAAAAGAATAAAACAAGAAAGTAATAAAGTTGCATGTTGACACATGGAGTGTGTACATGTGGTTCCCCTTCTAATGTTTGCTCTATTTAATAGATGGTGAAGAAGATGAGAGGCATTCCATCATTCCAAGATTCTATCATTCATTTTCTTGGGAGAATGGTGTTCTAAGACAGAGGAGTCACTGGCAATAGTACGTTGATTGAGGGCTCAGGGGTGGCCAGTTGTAGCAAGTCCTTGCGCAATTGAGCCTACAGTTGGGTGGAGAGTCGTCCCCAAAACCTTGTTGCGGTAAACAGACTTCAACCACGAGTAAGTGCTACTCATAGTTTGAACTTGATGTTAATTAGTTGATTAATTACATCTTTATTGTGGGTTGTTAATTATTAGATATAGATTGTAGATATCTAGCATGGTAGCGGGAATTGAATGCATCGTTAGCTTGAAGCTAGGGTTATTAGTTGCATTGATTATTCAATGTCTCTTTTTCAGCACGGAAATCGAGAAATTTCATCATTCGGCTCCTTCTGAGAGATAGAGAGCAGTAGTGGGGAAGAGCAGATTATTTTATTTCAATCTTTTGAAAGGAATTGACGTCAACTTCTTCATTATTATCCACCCCATGAGTGGAGACCAAATGATCAAACAACAAAATAATCAATTCTAATTGATTCACATATTGTGTTTCATCATGGGTATTATCAAATTATTCAATGAAATGTTATTTGAATGTCAATTGTAGAATTTTGACATTAATCAAGTATGAGAGAAAGAAAGAATGTAAATGGGTCCTAATCCTGAACTACCCAAAACTTGTCATAGGAATTCCTGAAGGAAGAATCACTATGGGAGGGGCCTAACGGACCAAAAAGGGTCAGTCAAGCCCATCGCTCACCTTAGCATGAAAATCGGCTGCCTATGAGGGAAAGTACTGGCCAAAGAGTGGACTCGAGCCGAGTTGTAGTAAGCAGTAAGAGACGAAGGGGCAAGGAGGAATCCAGGTTAGAACTAGGAATATCAAGGCCTTTTCTTGTCCCATAGAATTGGAGCTCATCCGATGAGCGGAAGCATACCATCAAGGAGAGATAGGGCCCTTAATGATCGTTTTCATGCCGTACAAGTCCAAGAAGAGGAGAAAACGAGCAAATTCATCAAAATCATAACTCGACTTGTTTTGAAAGTCACAGGATCGTTACTTCTAGGAGGTTGCATGTTCTACAAACCCTCGCTATACACGTAAAAAAAAAAATTATTCAGTGGATACGGGCTGCATAGTTATATTTTGATGTTGTTCATTTTTAAATTCATTCCTATGAGTAATTTCCAATACTAGCAGATCTTTGTTTTCATTTGCCGGAATTGTATTCGGAGGATTTAGAGAGCAGTAAGATGCATCTGGAATGCTTTTAATTAAATGTCAATGTAGGGAAATATAAGTTAGGTCTTTGAAGTGACTTTCCAGGATAGAGATTTGGGACACTGGTTGTGCAAAGCGGTGGTTTATGATGCTTGGTTCTAGGTTTCCGGTATGCCTTAGCGGTTTGTTTTTGTAAGTAATGATCAATATTTGCACCATTCTTCAATTTTTTTTCGAAAATGCACAGTTTGTTCTAGCTTTCTTAATCTGTGAGATGGAAATGAAGTTGAATTTTGAGCTCTATTATGTCTAGTTTAAAGGAGGTGTCTTATTTTGGCTAATTATTTAAGGGTTTCAAGCAATTGCATCACTTCGATGAATGGTGGTGATTTAACCAGTTATGAGATTCATCAGAATCGGTGTTTTGAAAAAAAAAATGGATTACTACGTTCAATGAATGAACTCCTTTTGCAAAACTCAATTTCTTTAGCTCTATGATGTAGAGGAGGTTTTGATCATTCCCATTTGCTGGTTTTTTTTAAATTGATTTCTATTCCCTTACATCCACAAAAATTCATGAAAAATGGAACATGGAAACGTTTAATGCTCTATTTTTCTCTCTGCGAAGGGAGCATTTTGTTCTAATGAATTTTTTTTTCGTTGATTCAAATAAAATAGGAAAGATGGTCATCTTGATTTTTTTTAAGCATGTAAAACAGTTTCCTGCTTGAATTATGTTTAGTGGTTCACTTTGCTAACTTTATAACCCAAGTTCCATTCCTGCCAATGCAATTCCCAGGCAGCAGTTGAAAATCGTTGTTAAATTTTTGGCTTTATTGTTGCCTTTCTAAATTTGTTCTGAAAACATCAAAGAGTAAAACCGTCATAAATTTCACTCAACGATGGACGTTCTTTTTTTTTTTACAATTTCTTCAGTGAAATATCCATTTAAAAGAACTCGGAAATGATTAATAACTAGAGTTAAATCTCCAACAATGGGCGTGGTTAAAACGCTGGGTTAGTTCATGCTTATGATTGAATATCGTGCCATCATATCATTGGTTTATCCGGTCAAAATCTTCAAAATAATTTATAGCTCGACCACGGTTAGTTAAATAGATTTGAAAGACATTTTAAATTGTATTAAAAAAATAGATATTTTTAAAATAAATTAGAGTTAGTGTCAGATTTGTCTCTACGTTTTCACATCTCGTTTAAAAGCTAGTCCAAAATTTTTTATGTTCATTAAATATGATGATTTTGAATAAAATAAAATAATTTTTATTTTTAAGCCACTAATTTCATGGAAAAATAAATCAAATAGGTGCCTTTTTAATAGGTTCTGGTAATGAAGCCAAGGGCCGTGTATCTCATGAGGGTTGATGCCTTCTAGTACGTAATTGGAATTATTTAAACAGGCGTTGAGCTTGTCCGGATTTGAACCCTGATCTCGGCAGAGGTTGGAAATTGCCTGCAGTTGGGCCAGAATCATCATAACACGAAAAAAAATTTACGCGTACCTTAAATAAGGATAAGATGCTAGTCCCCAGATGCAGGTGATTAACTGTCCAAAGGACAATCAGGCGACGCATCATATGGGCATCTGTCAGCTCACATACGCCACGAGTCAGATCGCTTGGGAAGGGAGATGGGCTTGCAAAACTTCATTAATGAGGCCTTTATTGTGTTCACCCGTTGTCTCGCGGGCCGCGTCCTGCGGCTCCTTAAACGCTCATAGCATACCAGCTTCAATGCATTCTGCTGTCGAGTTTTTACTTCCAGTTCTGGGCGTTTCTCTGAATCCCTCTGCAGGGGTTCACAGAACTGTTAATGTGCAGAGTTTGTATGGTTATTGGGAGGTTCTGTTGTTACCCAGCTCAGAGCAAGCAAAAATGCAGCGCGAAAGAGTCAGGTTACTGAGCAGAAGAGGGGGCTCTGGTGGTCGAGCAGTCTTGCAGCGTTCCTCTGACACTCCGGAACCTGAAAGGCATTGTCCTCCGGCAACGAGGAGCGGCAAAGGAAGGGGTCATGGTAGATCTGGAGCTGCAGTATGTGAACATGCTGCTCACCATACTGCGCGGTATCGTTTCCCTTGCTCGCTCGATAATGCTACTTTTATTATTTCTGTCTCTATTGAAAAGCTTGAAGGCAACAGTAATTTGGGAGCGACCCAAGCTGAAGCACCTGTTGAACAGAGAATTGTAAATCCGGAGGAACATTTACGCCCAGTGGAGGAGAATGCTTCGTCGCCGATTCTGGCAAACCCCGCTGGCCCAGGTGTGTCCGTGCGTGGCGATCCCTCCGGCTCGGTGGCCCCTCATTCGGACTCAGAGGACTCTCTTCGGTACAGGTATCTGGTTGTTGAGGAGCCCTATACTACAGATGATGACTAGCCTAGCTTAATTCTGTTTTCGTTGCTATGATTTTGGCTCAGGATCCTGCATGTCAGTGCGTCGTTACTACATATATCAGTTGTTTCATGTTTCTGTCCATGTTCAAAACTGTAATGTGTCGGAGAACTGTACTGATCTTATGTGTTTTTTGTAAAATGCCATCAACAGGCTGAACTCTCAAGGCCACGGCCTTACTATAATTTTTTTGTATCAATAATAGAAGTAGTCATATTGAGAAAAAAAAAAAAAGGATAAGATGCTAGTAAAAAACGTTATTTTTAATCACATATTTCCATAACAATAAAGATATAAAAATGAATAGATAATCTAATGAAAACATCATTGATTAAATTTTAATGGAAGATAATAAATATAAAATTATATTTTTAGATTAAGAGTTATTTTTAAGGTTTTTATATATTTTTTTTATTATATAGGAAGTGTTAGTTTTTATAATATATGTAAACATGTTGAGTTTAGTCTACTTCATTATTATTCTTTTTGAAATAGGCATATAGGAATAAGAAATTATTTTATATTAATAAATATTATATATGGTTACATATAATTGTGGTTTAATAAAATGGTTCATGAAAAATTCAAATTTAAATTACTTTATGTGATATTATAAGTGAGTTAATTAAATATATGATTGTAAAGAGAAATTTCATTTAATGGTCATAATACATTCAATAAATTTGTTTAACGATGCATTTTGTTAAAGGCAATCCATTTAAATTTTTGTAACATCTGTCTTCTAACATAATTTATGATTGCTTAAACAGATACTCAAAATATTTCACTCTATAACATAGAATTTCAATTTATCATAGCACATAAAGGTCATAGACTTAATATTGGTGTGACATATAATTTCAAAGGTCATGGTGAATAAATTTTCTTTTATAATTCACGTACCTTCTTAAAACAATGCCACAAATATTCTTAAGCTTTATTCTTTCGAATTTTGATTTTATGTTGAGACAAATCTCTGCTTCTGCAATTGTTAATCCTCTGTATAGTGATGACACCTTTTCTGTCTATCAGCTTATTTTCACATGAATTTTGCCTTGAGAATCTTGTGATACCATGCTATGATGTTAAACATATAAACAACTAAATTTCACATCCTAAACATTCATTTCTTGTGATTGAACAATACGACAACTGACATGATTCGATCCACATTGGATGGCATTTTCCCTAAAAAATTTGAGCACTATTGATACTGGCATGTTCTATGGAAGAACAAATCTTTAAACTGGTGTATTTTCTTAACTACTCAACCACCGGTTCATTTTACAACACAGTTTATATAGTGCTTGAAGTATTTGGATAATTGATGTTGACATTTGTAATATCGTCACCATTTGAGGTGCTCTAAAATAGTCAAATTTGTTCCAATTCACAATAGTATAAAAAATGATATCTTGTTACCTTTAGATGATCGTTGTTCACTTGCCTCTATTCATTCTTTATGGTTTCAATCTGATCTAAAAACACAGAGATAAAATTCCTTGAATGTTGATCATATTATTCACTAATTATTTGGGTTGGATTGCCATTCTCATTGTCCTTTAGTGATAGCAATTTGTTTAGCATTTCTCTGGTCTATTATTGCAAGAACACAACTCTCTAAATATGATATTCTAACGATGACAACAAATCATTGATAATTAGGAGTGCTTACCTAACTAAGACAAATACTTTTTATGGAGCATCTAAATCATGTTGTATCTTTATGATACATCTAAATCATACACTAGGATTTCGGTTTAGTTTAATTAACTATTACGATATTGAGTATAATGTTACATGAAGTTTCGTGATTCAAGGATAATTGCATATAGTGGATAAAGTTGTCTAAAGAGAAATGGAAAGGATAAACTTGCAAATTTTCTAATGATGATAACTAATGATAGCTCATGTGATTATGGCCAACTTGGATCAGATGCTTATGGTGGTTGAGAGGAAGTGTCACAACAAGGGTAATAAATCAATAAGAAGAGACAACCTATTTTAGAACATAATGGAAGAATTTCGTATAATCATAACTTAGTACTCTAAAGGTATCACTATAAGGTCCATTTAAGGATGATGCACATAAAGAAGAAAATATTGGCAAACAACTAATGAAGTTGAACAATCATGGTAATAATGAAGGTCATTTTTAAGGAACCTGGAAGGTATGATAAAATAGAATGATTAGAGAAGATAGGTTGTGTGCATGACAACATCTATAACAGTTTTCCCTCTAATGGGAGAGCCACATTGTAAAGTTTTCCATAGGTGACTAACTATATGAATGAATTATGGATAACAAGATGAATAATCAGGGAATTTTATTATGTTGATGCCTTAAAACAGGAGATGATAAGCGAATTACATTTGGTAGCCATCTGAATGAATTTATTTATCAGGTATTACCCAACTTGGGAAATAGTAACAACATTTCCAAAGTATATCAGTGCTATGTTTTAAGAGAGGAGGACAAGAAACCACAATGACTGGAGGTGAGAAATTAAAGTCAATTTAATACAATAGAATGAAGTGAAGAAATTTCCATTTTTCAAGCTAGTAGACATGGAATATTAGGAAATTAAGACTAGGAGAAAAATAAAAATATATATATGAATATCTGGTAGGAGGAAATGAAGAGATGTTCTATAAAGAAGAAAATCTTTTAAGGGTATTGATAAGTGGACCGAGAAACATGATTGGTAATGGTCATAGTGATGATCTACATAGTTTAAAAAAATGTGAAGAAGTTTTGTTCCCATAGGATTAAAAGAGGTTGTTTCCACATAACACCACACATTTAAATTTTTCATGGACAATGATGGTAGTAGTGTTTCCATCTGTTTCAAAATCTAAAATAATGATACTATTTAATGAGAAAGAGTCTTTTGCCCAACTTCATGAAGGTTGAATTTACGATAAAACAATCAAGTGGTATTGGGATAGGAACTTGACAAGATAAGAAAATCCTTTTGGGGGATGAAAATGGTAATTGTTAAATGATGTAGGTATAAGTCAACATGGATCAAAAAACCCTCATGCAAGTAAATTAAGCATGATATAAAATTAAATCATGATGACCTAGTGTTTATATGCAATTGCATATAGCAGTATTGGAACCGGTAAGCCAAAGGGTAAATGGATGTAAAAAAAAAAACCAAGGGCTTTTAATTTTGAGATATAAGATTTAAATAATGATTGTATAACGAGAGATTAAGACTCAATATGATGAGGCTCATGTGAAATTTAATGATTACACCTATGGCGTAAATGGTCAACTTCCTAGTTGAAAGAAGTAGAAATGATTATTGAAAAGTATTTGGTATCATTGATGAAGTCATAACACTAATAACACTGATGAGATAATGTTAGTTCATAATTTTTCTGATGAATCATGATAAAAAAATGCTTATAGAGTATTATTCTATATTTGATAAGTATTGATATGTTTCTCATATTGATGATATGATGGTATAAGGGTAATCATGCACATGTGGTTCATATTTATATAGTTGTTACTATAGTGATGATGTATCCTTAGGATGATGATGATATGCATGGGCATTATGATGTTAGGTCAAGGTATATTGACATATTCATTTGCTACATGATGATAAGTATTTAATGTTAAATACTAATGATGGATATGATATGCATAATGTAGCATAGGAATTATGATGCTATAATATGAGGTTTAGTGACATGTGATTCATTATGTGAAGTCATGATATGTCTTGATGCAAATATGTTGATGTTATAATTTATGAGGGTATTTCATAAGGTGAAGCATATGATAGTTGTATACAAATTTATGACATGCATGAGCATGCAATTCGTTGTTATAATGTTGCGATTAACAATGATTATTTTTCTCATGATGACATGCAAGACTTGGCATGTGGATTATGATGGTATGGATAATGCATTGGTTGCATGTTGAGGTGTGATGATTCACAAGACTCCACAAATGGGCCGAGAGGGCCGTTTTATTTGATGATCTCGTGTGAGCCCATACGCACGAAGGAGAATAAGTAACACCATATGGGCTAGGGACAAACTCAATCAACACTACATATGCCAGTGGTTCCTTTGTCTTGTATAGCTCTTGATGGATTGCTCTTGAAGGGCTATGGGACCATCTTAAGGAGGCCAAGTGCCTGATGTTCTAGGCCAGGTGCCGAGTATTGTATTGGGATGCTGAAGTCTAGTGGGGTTGTAAGGACTTCGATGCCTGGGGTTGTGCACCTTAGTGAGTTGTGGAGGGAGTGGGCCAACCTTGCGAGATGCCGGTGACATTGAGCACTGTACCGGATGCCTGCCTTGGGGCAGATGAGGTTTGATTCAGGCTCAAGCCTTGGAGCCAACCTTGGACTAGGATACATACCGAGGAGGCTTATGCCTGATTCCGAAAATTGAAGGCTTATGCCTAATTCCGAAAGTGGGAAAAAGGACAGAGATTCCTTGGGATTTCCCGGGTGTTGTGAAACTTTCGATGCTTACTGGTTATACTATTTCATCAGAGGGTGTCGGGACTGTTACATGACATAATAAATAACAAAATAAATGTAATGTCCCTTAATAATAATTAATAAATAATGAAAATAATAAATAATTCAACTTAATTTCGGGGCGAAGTTCCTTAAAGTGGGAGAGTATGTAATGTTCCCTTAATAATAAATAATAAATATTATTAATATAATAATAATAACACTAAATAATAATAAATTATCACAATGCTTTAAATAAATATAAATAAAAGAAATAAACAAGAAAAATAGTTATATAATAATAAAATAATAAATTACTTACATGCTTTAAATAAATATAAATAAAAGAAATAAAACAAGGAAGTAGTAAAAACCAGTAAAGCTATCAAAAAGTAAAAACAAAATAATAAAACAAGAAAGTAGTAAAGTTGCATGTTGACACATGGAGTGTGTGCACGTGGTTCCCCTTCTAATGTTTGCTCTATTTAATAGATGGTGAGGAAGATGAGAGGCATTCCATCATTCCAAGATTCTATCATTCATTCTCTTGGGAGAATGGTGTTCTAAGACAAAGGAGTCACTGGTAGTAGTACGTTGATTGAGGGCTGGGTGGCTAGTTGTAGCAAGTCCTTGCGCAATTGAGCCTATGGTTGGGTGGAGAGTCGTCCCCAAAACCTTGTTGCGGTAAGCAGACTTCAACCACAGGTAAGTGATACTCATAGTTTGAACTTGATATTAATTAGTTGATTAATTACATGTTTATTGTGGGTTGTTACAGGTAGAAGGATCTACCAGAGGAGGAAGGCACGTGGGGAAGGAGAACAAATTTTACAACACCCAAATCTGCAATTGCTTGAGGGAAAGCAATTTCGAGAAAGGGGGATTGTAATGTCCTCTTCAAATTGAAGGTTAGTGAAGGATGAAATAGCCTATCCAACCCCCTATGCTATAATCTTGACAAAGGGATATAAACCCAATTTCTCCCAATTTGTGGCAAAATTTGGGTCGGTTAGGGCAAAGGAACCCAAAACTAAGGGGTTGCACACACAACCCCTTACATATTGAAGCCCATGGATAAATCTATAAGAGAGGAGTTCAGATCAAATCATCATCATGAATTATGGATTAGATCATTTTTTTTCTTGAGTTGAGCTATGAGGCTTTTAAGACCCCTTCTCTACTATCAATTTTTATGGTGAAAGATTCCACCTTGGTTGATAAATTTATTTTCATCTTCTATCTACTTTGTTCTAGCACATGGTTTTTCTTCATATCAAGGAGTAGTGAATTATATATATGGGAAAAATCTATGGTAAGGTTCTAAACACCTTAGGGTTAGACGATCTTTTCTTTGAAACTAAAATCTACACAGATCGTGTGATTCGTAGCCGATTCTTTGTGAAGCAGGTTGCAATTACTGGATTGTCGAATTACTGAGGGCAGATTATAATTTTGGGCAACAAAATATCTAGCTCTATCTGAGTCTTGTGTTCTTTCCATTCTATTATAGGTTGAAGGTTGCCTTGAAGCATACATAAACACCGAAGTTTCATCTCAGGTAGGATCTGAGACCTCAAAATTGGAACCCATATTTTGTGAGGCTGAGTGAGACTTGTTTATAATTAAAAGAATAAAAATTGTTGAAACCCTAGTGCAAAATTGCTCTAGAATATTATAGTGGAATTAGAGAAAGCATCCTACTAGATAAAACACTTCAAGGAGAACAGGTGATTCCACAAGATCCTAGCGCCATGTTAACAAAAATACTCGAGAGACGAGAAAATGATAGACGCATTAATACAAGGGCAACAACAAGGACAACAATTGATGCAAACATTATCTCAAGAACAACAATAAATTAGTTGTTGACTCATCTCATAGGAAACCAAAATATTGCTAGCAATAACAGAACCGCCACTGAAGGTAGTGGGAACCATAACTCTGATACTACTAATCCTAGGGAAACCAACATAAGAAGTCACTGACTATTACTTCCTCAATTAACAAATAATCAATGTTATATACCTAGGGGGATAATATGGGTACAAAGGGAGGTACCCAAGGTAATAATGTAATAATGGGATGGGCCATAGTAATAAATAAGATGGTTAACCCATACCATGTAAGGGACCACAAGTAGTTAGTAATAATGTAATGGGCCCATGGTATTAGTTCGATGGTATGAGGGAACCATGGTAATGACCCATGGTATTGTATGTATGAGGCCTATATAGAGGCTAGAGACTCCACATGGAGAGAGTCAAGGAATAATGTGAAGGATTATTGTATGTACAGGCATATGGCTTGTGGAGTGTTCTCCTTCCTTAAGGAGTGAATGTATGGTGTTGCCCTACCTTAAGGGTCTTGATATTAATAAAGAGAAGCATTTTATCTATTAAGATCTTGTTATTTATTGGGTTATTTATGTTATCATATATTTTTGGATTAGATTTATAACAAGTGGTATCAGAGCACTTTCTTGGGCAAAAAAAGTGGAGAATTTTTTTTTTTACTTTTTGCAGGATTTCGGGGGTGGCAAGTTTGCAGATCAGATCTGTACATTTTGGTGTAAGATCTAAAAAATATAATTGCATATCTGGATTCTATGTCAAAAAATACCGATTTCAAAAAAAACATTCGGTCGAATCGGAGTCCGGATGAAGGAGATATCACTAATTTAAAAATTAGTGGGGTTGCAGACAATTTTCGGGGCAGCGAATTTGTGGCCCAGATCTGAACATCTTAGTGCAATATCTACAAAATCTAATTGTAGATCTGGATTCTTTGTGAAAAAATACCCGATTTAAAAAACAAAATCAGTTGAATCGGAGTCCGGATGAGGGAGATATTGCTGATTTAAAATCAACTCTTTTCTTTAGAAATTTTGATGATGGCGGGAGAGTTGCAGCGCAGATTTGAAATTCGAGTGCCTGGATCAAGATTTCTATCACATGGGCAGATGTAGAATGGTTGTTCCATTTCCGAAAACAGGTCATAATAGGGATTCTGAGCGATATTGACGAAGTTGTGACCATTTCAAATTGTCGCCAATTTTTTTTGTGATGGCAGGCCTAGCTCAGAATTTGAGGGACTTGTATAAATTTGATGGCTCTCATCCAGCCAAATGGCTAGCATGAATGGAGAAATTTTTTAGATTGCATTACATCATGGATGATGAAACTCAGCTGAGTGTGGGAAAAATGTAGTTAGACAATGAAAGAAGGCAATGGTGGCAAGGGCATCAACATTGCTATCGAAGGCTCTTGACTTGGGACACATTCACAAAAGCTATTATGGACCACTTTGACTGTAAAGCTAATCTTGTGGATAAGCTCACATAGATAGACACACAGCCTAGCAAAGATTTTATTTTTACAGGAAAGAAGGAAACTAAGGAACCTAAAGGGTTATTTTCTGCTGGTATCTCCTTATTGCAGGTTCATGGATTGATTCAGAAGGAGAAAGTCATTGTGTCTATAAATCCGAGTTGCAAGCAAAATCTCATAAATGTCAACTTGGCAAAAAAATTGCATATTCCAGCAAAACACATTGAAAACACACAAGTGGATGATGAGGATGTTCAAGTGTACAAAGATTTGAAGATTTTTGTGGATAAGTATGTGTTGCATGGTGTTTTTTATACTGCAGAGATGGATAATATGGATATTGTTTTGGGATATTCTTGGATGGAATTTGTGGGTACTATCAATATTAATGTATAGAAGAAATTCCTGAAGCTCTAGTATAAAAAGAAGAAAATTACATTACAAGATATTTCCATTAATAAACAAGTAGAGTCCAAGGAGGTTGAAGCAGAAGATGTTCCAGGGTCTGACATATTAGATGATGAGCCAGTGATGATCGACAATCAAACACAAACAGAGTCTGAAGCAGAAAAGGTTACAGGTGTTGATACATCAGAGGAGGGCTCAGTGGTTGAAGTAATATTCAAAGATAAGACACCACAGCAGGAACCACATAACAGTCAGGCTCCAGTAAGGGGTGAATTAAAGAACAAGACACTGTGGGTTAAACCTTCAACATATCATCACCCACATCACCCTGCAAGACAACCATCAAGATGGCAGCCAATTAGTCACAAGAACAACAACCCCCGCAGGACAGATAGAGAGGAGCGAAGATCCACCTACTACACATCAACACAGAAGAGCTACCACGGTCAACTTCCATCTCACGAGCGCGAGGCACCAGCAAAATCGAGGGTTCACCTTTCTCTTGGATGGCTAGATGCACGTGCATGGTACCAGTGGACTACTCTTTTGAGTAGATCTTATTATTTGTGTTCTTCCCATGTTTCCGGGATGAAACATGCTAAGGGGGTTGTAATGTTATATACCTAGGGGGGATAATATGGGGTACCAAGGGAGGTACCCAAGGTAATAATGTAATAATGGGATGGGCCATAGTAATAAATAAGGTGGTTAACCCATTTCATGTAAGGGACCACAAGTAGTTAGTAATAATGTAATGGGCCCATGGTATTAGTTCGATGGTATGAGGTAACCATGGTAATTATCCATGGTATTGTATGTATGAGGCCTATATAGAGGCTAGAGACTCCACATGGAGAGATGTGAAGGAATATTGTGTGAATAGGCATATGGCTTGTGGAGTGCTCTCCTTTCTTAAGGAGTGAATGTATGGTGTTGCCCTACCATAAGGGATTGATATTAATAAAGTGAATCATTTCTATCTATTTCTATCTTATTGTTTTTGGGTTTATTTCTATTCTCATATATTTTTGGATTAGATCTATAACATCTTCCTTCTACTTAATAAAGTTGTTTACACCTTTTCCCATATTCTTGTCTTTATGTATGATGATTATATGTGTAAATGCTTTTGATTCCATTTACTTATAGTATATAGATCTCTTGCTTTGACTGGTTTTTGTCCTCTGTTTATGATTGTAGGTACTTGTCGAGCGAATTAAGTTCGAGAAGGAGCGATGGAACCATACAAAGGAGACAAAGGGAAAGAGAAACATATCAATTAGGTCCCTTGTCTTATTTATCTTCTATATAAAAAGGATAAACACTTTAAATCTGTTGTTCTAGGTGTAGCTACCCACCTTGGGAAATTGTATTTATCCGTAGATGCAAAATTCCACTTAACAAATTGGTGACTCCGTTGGGGAATTATCATCATTTTTGGTAGTTTACCTTCATCTTAGTAAACCTTAGTAGAATTTACTTGCTTCCATTGATCTTGTTTCAGCCTTTTTCAAGTGTTGTTTGGTAAAAAATGTGCTTGAAAGCCCCTAGGATGGCCTCTCTGGCACCAGCACAGGCTTCTGGCACCAGCACAGGCTTGGTTCAAACACAGAGCACTGCAAAGCACCCTTGGATTGAGGACAATGCTCTGAAGTACACAGTCTCTCATTTAGGGTTGCGCTGATCTTCCTTAGGTCAAAAAATGCCTCCTTGGACTTGATTTTTCCCAAATTTCCTTTTGTTTTTTCTCGCTTAAAGATCAATGGTTATTGTACTTCTGAAATCAATTTGTGTTTCCTCTTCTAGACCTACTTTTCCCTTGATTTTTTAGTCTTTCTTAAATGATTTCTTTATCACTATCAATTCATTTTCAAAGTTAGTTTATATTCGATTAATCTTTGTTTAAAAGAAGGTGTCCTAAAAGTCTTCATTTCTTTCGAAGAGGAACTATCGTAAAGTGTTCATTCTTGCAAAAATATTGATTGATTGTATGTGCATTAGTTTCCTTTTGTTCATCTCAACATTAAGGGAATTTAAAATAAAAACTTGCATTGTGCATTAAGAAAGTTTGAGTGTGCTCATAGGAATAGATTAGGGAAATTGCATTAGATGTTCTCTTTGTTCTTTGATTAAAAGAATCTAATTGCTCTATCCCTACTAGCTAAAGTTTTCATTGTTAAAATTGAATGAAAAGGATGCTTATCATATTAGTTTCATTCTGGGAATTTCAAAGACATCATGTGGTGAACCTTGAAAGGAAAATTCTTAATCAAGGTCAACTTAATATTAATCTCAATTAACCTAATGGAGCATTGTCACCTAACGCAAAACATTTAGAGGTTCTATGTTAGAGACGTGTTTTGACATCGTAAAACATAGCAGTTGTTGCTAACTTTTCTGCGATACATTCCAAGTGCGATACCTCATTCCACATACGTGAGTATATCTTAGCTCGTCTACATACCTTCGGGTATATAGCGTGGTGTTAGAGTACATAACATATAAATGAATGCTCTCACTATGCAGTTTTGCATTAGACAGTGCTAATACAGATTGTGCCTCCATCTACTTTCAAGTATATATGGGAGGACAACATTAGGTTGCTATCCATCCATAGGTAATTGCATTGTCCACCATGTAAGCTATGATACACTGAGCACAACATTCGAGGAGATTGCCTGCCCGTACTTCTCGGTTCGTTGGGAGGTATTCTGCAGTTCACAGTTGCTTGGTAATCCTTTCGCCTAGATTATACCTATTTTTTATACGTTATTTTGATTAAAATAAATTAATTGACTGTGGATAACATCCTCCACGTCACTCCTTAGTTGATATTATGTTGAAACATATGGAAACAACTCCGAAGTCCACCGAGCAAGGAATTCCTTTTGATGGGAATCCTAGTATTTTTCCTCCTTTCGGAAATATTGGTGCTCCTTATATGGCTACATTGTCCCTTCTGGGACTTACCATCAGATTTCCAGTATGGTTGTTCTCAACCTCCTTGGCCCCGCAACTGAATATTCCTACAATTAGACAAAATCAACCTCTAGTTGATCCTAAAGTTGACCCTTTGCCTTCATCAATTGTTTCTTCCTCCCCTTCTTCCTCTTCGACTAATGAAAGTATTGGTGCTAGTAACCAGATGGCGAAGAAGAAGAAGAAATTGAAGAAGAAGAAGAAGAAGAAGAAAATTCAGCAGGGGACAACTAGGCAACCATTGCTTCGAATGAAACTTATGATGAGAAACTGTTCGATAAGCCTCACCAACTTCAATATCCTTGCAAACTATGTATAGGAGACCATCTTCTTTGAAATTGTTTTGGTATTCCTTAGATTTTAGAAGAATGGTATTCTCGTTCACATCATCTTGTGTCATCAACTTCTGGAGATCATGTTGGTGACACACCATCAACTAATGGTAGTAAAGTTCATGGAAATAAGGGTAAATTTAAGTTTCCCTCTAGGTTATATGAAGAGAATCACCCCATTCACCTTTTCCTCTATCTGGATGAAGCCATAAAGGTGTTGGATAAGTGTCCTTCTTCTCCGTAGCAAATTTCGTCTGGTTACAGGAGACTCTCCCTTCATCCTTCACTAGTTGATAAATTGACTGACCCAAATCAACTGCCGGTCAAACCCACTCTCTTTGAATGTGAATCTCACGAGTCTATACCTGACCCATCACAGGTCAAGGAAACAATTGACCTGATTTCACCTTCAGTTAATCATACCTTTCCCATAGAGAGTGATTATGATACCACTCGAGTTCTTTTCATTTCTTCAGATTCCAATGAGATTAGGGGGAACCCTCCTATTCTATCAAGACAGGAGGAAAATCCTCTAGTTCTCTAACTCAAGGGGGTGATTCTCCTATTCTTACGGTACTCCCTCTAATTATTCTGGTCACTTCCTTTGATTGGATTTGACTAGCAGGATGTCGTCTTCCTTCTTATGTGCCTTCTAGATCATAGTACAAGTTTTTAATATGATTGTACCTAGCACTATTATAGATGAAGGTGCATCTGTGAGTATCCTTTCCTCCACTGCTTGGCAAGTGCTCAGTTCGCTGCCACTTGTGCCTATTACTCTGAATCTATTGGCTTTTACAAAGGAACCAATCAACCATTAGGGATCCTTCCTCAGTTGCCTATTACTTTGGGAGGAAAAATTGTTTATCTCAATGTGATGGTAGTCCCAGGCCCTTTAGATTATAATTTACTTCTTGGGTGCCACTATGTTTATGACATGGGAGCTATTCTTTCAACACTCTTTTGAGTGATCTATTTCCCCCATGAAGGCATAATTGTCACCATTTACCAAATTTCATTTCTCGGTCCAAATATGGCTTCCAGTCAACCATCTTCCTTAAACAGTCTTTTTTTCCTAATGGTATCTTCCCTGCCATGGGTCAATTATGTAGCAACCTATTCCATGCCTACACCAACTGACGATCAATTCCGTGATGTTGTACATTATGTACTGGGGGCATTGGAACCAGATCTCTCTAATGGATTCCTTGCTACGGATCCCTTCCAGATCATTGTTCTCCCATCTGATGAGAACCTCTTGGAAGTCATGACCTCTTATGGGTCATGTCAGGTGGAAAGAGTCAATTTTTCGGACAAAACCAACCTCCCTAGAAGCTTAGGGCTTTCTAGTGACAAACAAGACAATTAAGAACAATCCTTCTCTAAATATGCATTTACCATATAAGAAATCAAGTGTTTAGATCCTACCTATAGTCCAACACTATTGTAGTAGTCCAGCCTCGTCGATCCGGATGAGCTCCTCCTTCTCTCAGAAACCTGCATTCACTAACAATCAAATGATTAAATAGAACCTAAAAATCTCATAAAATAAAACATATTTAACATACAAACCAAGGAGTATATGAAACAACTCATAAATAACAAATTGTTGAGAAGAATGGACTTATTTGTATTAATAGGAAACAAAAGAAACCATTACAACCTGCACCTTGGTGTTGTGTAGGTCCCTCCCAGGGTCCAGAAAGAGTTCTCCTTTACTTTGATAAGCTCACCCACTTCCAAATGAAACAAGAAAGGATGGGAATCTCTCCTCACAAGCTTCTATAAGGAAGTCATAATTCCAGCAGCATCTACCCTTAGGAATATTCACCTTTCAACCTCCCTCCTTCTGGCCCAATGTTTGTATTTATAGTGGTCTAAAGGAAGTTAATCAGGTCCACCATCAATGGGATAAGCCCCTCTTTGGATGGGGTAGCTCCCCTCTTGATGGGATAAGTTCCTCTTTCATAGGGATACATGAACCATCTAGAGGCGCTCAATACACGTCGAACAAGCTTCTAGAATGTTCTAGAAATGACCACAAGTAACTTTTTTAAGATGAAACTTGCACCTTTTGACCTTTACAGGAGTACGCACCCACCCCTTTACATACAGAGCGTACAAGTACACAGGTATTGTGAACTTGGGTTGCGTACACGCAGGTAAGGTTGAGAGAAACTGCGTACCCAGAGATAAATATATTTTAAAAGACTTTCTCTCTTTCTTGAACTTTGACATGGAGAGCAGAGGTATGAGACTTGCCAAGGAGGATAGTATGACAATTTGATGGAGCCATACTAACTGCAAATAGTCATGGTGACAAACTTTAGTGTAACAGATTGCCCCCTAAACTGCAAAGCCTGTAATAGATTAGGGTTTTAAATCATCTAGGAAGGGTGAAGTACTTTATCATTTCAAGGATTATCTTGTGGAGAGCCCAGTCAGAACCTGCAATTTTCAACACAAAATACATGTATAAGATTATATCATCGCTGAGGTAGGCATTCCCATACTCAGATAAAGAAACTCTAACTAACAGACTAACTACTACTCTGATACAGGAATGATTTCGTAGTACATCATAATCATAGACTTATGTAGACACAGTATGGACGCAACCATCTGTTTATAATTGGTCTACTATATAATGAATACAAAACTCCTCGCAGCCTCGATGGTGGAAACTAGCTCCAGGGTCTTCATTTCTACTTCCCGAAATGGTACGATTCTAGCCATGCAAATAAATGAGTCGATGTCGAACATGGTAGAAACCACTTGATTACCAGTCGATGATGTAAATTGTTAACAAGTGTGA